>BJKM01000392.1:489878-772378 GCA_015082035.1 Chaenogobius annularis
GTTGAAAGTGACTTTGGTTTGTGTTGGTATGATGCTGTCCTCACAGAATCGAATGTATGACGTACAGTGTCCGTGTACTCATCAAACTCTCTGTGGCAGCTCTGAAGACCTCCCAGTCTGTAATGTCCAAACACGCACGGAGCTCCTCCACTGCCTCATTGGTCCACTTCTTAGAGGTCCTCACTGCAGGTTTTGAGAGCTTTCAGCCTCTGCTGACGTGGGGATCAGGTGAACCATGGCGTGATCTGAGAAGCGAGAGCAGCGCGAGCCACGGCGCGGAAGGCGTTACTGGACTGTTGTGTAGCAGTGATCCAGCGTGCTCTGCTCTCTGGTCGGGACTTTAATAACTGTCTGTACTTTGTAGTTGGTGGCTGAGATTCCCCTTGTTAAAATCGCCCAGGATAATACAAGGAGTCGGGAAGGTCCGCTCCAACACTCAAATCTGGTCCGCGAGCGCGCGCTGTGCCACGTGCACGTTTGCGCTCGGCGGGATGTAAACAACAGCCAGAATGAATGAGGCGACTCACGTGGCGAGTAGAATGGTTTGCAGTTAATGAAAAGATATTCCAGATCAGGAGAGCAGTGTTTGGAGATCACAGTCACATCTGAAGACCAGGCCGTTGTTGATGTAGAAACAGACTCCTCCGCCGCGTGTTTTACCCCCGGAGAGACCTTTATGACGATCCGCACGAAAGAGGCAAAACCCCTCGAGCTGCACGGCGCCGTCCGGGATCGGCTCACTGAGGCCACGTCTCCGTGAAGCACAAAACAGGAGATGAAGAAAAGTCTCTGTTTCGTCTCATCAGCAGCGCCAGTTCGTCCATTTTGTTGGAGAGTGAGCGGACGTTGGAGAGGAAAATCCCAGGTAAGGGCGTCCGTGTCTCCTGAGCCGTACGAGGACCCCCGCATGTTTTCCTCGCCTGCGGCGTCTCACTCTTTTAGCCAAAAGAAGGGCTAATTCAGCAGCAGAAACTAAAAAAAACTGGAACTAGGTCCGTAGGAGTTGTTGTTCGGAAGGACAAAAGAGCTCTTCACGGGTGTAAGAGCACGCAGACACATACCAATTTACGAACATAATCAGACATAACAAAGGGCACAGAAAGGCCAGGGCATCCGTCTGCGGCGCCATCTTGGATAACAAGTGTTGCTTGTTCCATATAAGTGTTGCTTGTTCCATATTCAATGTTAAAGCAAATCTTGTTTGGGGTCAATATTAAAAAGTTTCAATTTGTTCAATAACTGGCCCGCGACTTTGTTCAAGTTTTACATTTTGGCCCACTGTGGATTTGAGTTTGACACCCTGATCTAAATAAAGGCATAGGTTTATTTTCGCTCCACTGTCCATCCATCCATCTTCTTCCGCTTTATCGGGGCCGGGTCGCGGGGGCAGCAGTCTAAGCAGGGACTCCCAGACTTCCTTTTCCCCAGACACTTCCTCCAACTCCTCCGGGGGGATCCCGAGGCGTTCCCAGGCCAGCCGAGAGACATAGTCCCTCCAGCGTGTCCTGGGTCTTCCCGGGGCCTCCTCCCGGTGGACATGCCCGAAACACCCTCCCTAGGGAGGCGTCCAGGAGGCATCCGGAACAGATGCCCGAGCCACCTCAGCTGGCTCCTCTCAACGTGGAGGAGCAGCGGCTCTACTCCGAGCTCCTCCCGTGTGACTGAGCTCCTCACCCTATCTCTAAGGGAGCGCCCAGCCACCCTGCGGAGGAAACTCATTTCGACCCGCTTGTATCCCGCGATCTTGTCCTTTCGGTCACTACCCAAAGCTCATGACCATAGGTGAGGGTAGGAACGTAGATTGACCGGTAAATCGAGAGCTTTGTCTTTCGACTCAGCTCCTTCTTCACCACAACGGTCCGATGCAGCGACCGCATCACTGCAGACGCTGCACCGATCCGCCTGTCAATCTCACGCTCCATCCTTCCCTCACTCGTGAACAAGATCCCGAGATACTTAAACTCCTCCACTTGGGGAAGGGACTCCCCACCCACCTGGAGAGGGCAAGCCACCTTTTTCCGGTCGAGAACCATGGCCTCAGATTTGGAGGTGCTGATTCTCATCCCAGCTGCTTCACACTCGGCTGCAAACCGTCCCAGTGCATGTTGCAGGTCCAGGTTTGATGGAGCCATCAGGACAACATCATCTGCAAACAGCAGAGATGAGATCCTGTGCTCTCCAAACCGGACCCCCTCCGCCCCCTGACTGCGCCTAGAAATTCTGTCCATAAAAACAATGAACAGAACCGGTGACAAAGGGCAGCCCTGGCGGAGTCCAACACGCACTGGGAACAGATCTGACTTACTGCCGCCAATGCGAACACAGCTCCTGCTCCGGTCATACAGGGACCGGACAGCCCTGAGCAAAGGGCCCCGGACCCCGTACTCCCGCAGCACCCCCAAAGGGCACCCCGTGGGACACGGTCGAAAGCCTTCTCCAGATCCACAAAGCACATGTGGACTGGTTGGGCAAACTCCCATGAACCCTCGAGCACCCGATGGAGAGTATAGAGCTGGTCCAGTGTTCCACGACCAGGACGAAAACACATCTGCTCCTCCTGAATCTGAGGTTCGACTATCGGTCGGATTCTCCTTTCCAGTACCCTGGAATAGACCTTACCAGGGAGGCTGAGGAGTGTGATCCCTCTATAGTTGGAGCACACCCTCCGGTCCCCCTTCTTGAACAGAGGGACCACCACCCCGGTCTGCCAGTCCAGAGGCACCGACCCCGACCGCCACGCGATGTTGCAGAGGCGTGTCAACCAAGACAGTCCTGCAACATCCAGAGACTTTTAGGTACTCGGGGCGTATCTCATCCACCCCCGGAGCTCTCCCACCGAGGAGTTTGCCAACAACCTCAGTGACTTCGGCTTGGGTGATAGATGAGTCAGCCTCCGAGTCCTCCGTCTCTACTTCCTCTTCGGAAGACGTGGCAGTGGGATTTAGGAGGTCCTCAAAGTACTCCTTCCACCGCCCGACGACGTCCCCAGTCGAGGTCAGCAGGTCCCCACCCGCACCGTAAACGGTGTTGGTGGAACACTGCTTCCCCCTCCTGAGGCGCCGGACGGTTTTGCCAGAATTTCTTTGGAGCCGACCGATAGTCCTCCTCCAGGGCCTCCCCGAACTCCTCCCAGACCCGGGTTTTTTGCCTCTGCGACAGCACGTGCTGCGGCACGCCGCCTGGCCCGCCGATACCCTCAACGGCCTCAGGAGTCCCACAAGCCAAAGAGGCCTGATAGGCCTCCTTCTTCCGCCTGACGGCATCCCTTACTTCCGGTGTCCACCACCGGGTTCGGGGGTTGCCGCCGCGACAGGCACCTGAGACCTTGCGACCACAGCTCCGAGCAGCCGCATTGACAATGGAGGTCGAGAACATGGTCCACTCGGACTCAATGTCCCCAGCCTCCCCCCGGGATTTGGGAGAAGCTCTCCCGGAGGTGTGAATTGAAGACCCTGCTGACAGCGGGTTCCGCAAGACGTTCCCAACAGACCCTCACTATACGCTTGGGCCTGCCAAGTCTGTCCGGCTTCCTCCACCGCCAGCGGATCCAACTCACCACCAGGTGGTGATCGGTTGACAGCTCCGCCCCTCTCTTTACCCGAGTGTCCAAGACACGCGGCCGGAGGTCAGATGACAAGACAACAAAGTCGATCATTGACCTCCGGCCTAGGGTGTCCTGGTGCCACGTGCACTGGTGGACACCCTTGTGCTTGAACATGGTGTTCGTTATGGACAGTCCGTGACTAGCACAGAAGTCCAATAACTGAACACCGCTCGGGTTCAGATCGGGGGGGCCGTTCTTCCCAATCACCCCTCTCCAGGTGTCACTGTCGTTGCCCACGTGGGCGTTGAAGTCCCCCAGTAGAACAACGGAGTCCCCGGTCGGTGCACTGTCCAGTACCCTCCCAGGGACTCCAAGAAGGCCGGGTACTCAGCACCGTTGTTCGGCCCGTAGGCCGACACCACAGTGAGAGACCTGTCCCCAACCCGAAGGCGTAGGGACGCGACCCTCTCGTTCACTGGGGTAAACTCCAACACATGGCGGCTGAGCTGTGGGGCAATAAGCAAGCCCACGCCAGCCCGCCGCCTCTCCCGCAGGCAACACCAGAGAAGTGGAGCGTCCAGCCCCTCTCAAGAGGATGGGTTTCCAGTGCCCAAACTGTGCGTGGAGGTGAGGCCGACTATATCTAGTCGGAACCGTTCAACCTCCCGCACAAGCTCAGGCTCTTTCCCCCCAGTGAGGTGACGTTCCATGTCCCCAGAGTTAGTCTCTGCGTCCGGGGATCCGGTCGTCGAGGCCCCTGCCGTCGACTGCCGCCCAGATCCCCTGCACCAGCCCCTTACGGATCCTCCTGCAGGTGGTGGGTCCACGGGAGGACGGCCCCACGTCACTCGTTTGGGTTGCACCCGGCCGGGCCCCGTGGGGAAAGACCCGGCCACCAGGCGCGCTCGCCGTCGAGCACCCACGCCAGGCCTGGCTCCAGGGTGGGGCCCCGGTAACGCCAATCCGGGCGACGTAACTGGCCTTGGTTTTTTTTTCGTCATAGGGGGCTTGTGAACCGATCTTTGTCTGACCCGTCACCCAGGACCTGTTTGCCTTGGGAGACCCTACCAGGGCTTGAAGCCCCGGACAACATAGCTCCTGAGATCATTCGGGTGCTCAAACCCCCTCCACCACGTTAAGGTGTCGGTTCAGGGAGGAGTTCGCTGCACTGATCGAAACAAATTAAACATGTACTGTATTTTTCGCATTATAAGCCACTACTTTTTTCCCAGGCTTTGAACCCTGCGGCCCATAAAATGGTGTGGTTAATTCATAGATTTTTAGCGGCTAAGGGCCACCGGGGGGCACTCTAGCAGGAAGCGCAAGCATTTGACATACTGTAGAAGAAGACGTCAGTGAACAGTGGTCACTTTATTTTAAGCTTCAAAACGCTGTGTGTTTTATTACAACAGACTCATATTCACGAAGAAATGAGGAAGAGAATTTGGACGCGGCGAAACGCACACGTGGAGCGTGGACATGCGATATACAGCGGTCTGCAGATTAGAACCTGCCGCATTGAAATGGGACTTTCATGGGCAGACCTGACCATCTTTCTGTGTAAATATCATATCGCAAATGTTTCAACTTAACACTCACTCGCTAAGTAGAAGGAGCAGATCGAACCAGATGTGAAGACACAGACACACTGTTTGTTAAGCTTCAAAATGCTGTGTGTTTTATTACAATCCAACTCATATTCAGTGAGAAATTAGTCTAATTAGACCCGCGCTGCAGCAGCGGATTGAGGCCCAGCGGATGCGCCGCGAGACCCCCGGTTCAAAGGGCAACCGGTGTGTGTAAATATATCATGTTATAACGTGGGCATCTGCAGCTTATTGACAGCTGCGGCCCATATATGCACACAATGTTTCTTTCTTTGTAATATTTGTTGGATTAGTTTTTATTCAGGAGCGTTCTATAGCCCGAAAATTACGGTATATAAACTAAAATGGAGACCAAGATTAAACTGTACAACATGAGAAAAAAAGGATTAACTGAAAAGCAACTTTGTCCCACTTTGCTGCTTGTGCCTGGTTCACAAAGACTGAAAGGCTATTTGTTTTGGCTTTGGCACCTGAATTATTGTAGGACTTTGGTGAACAGTATCAGAAAACAACATCACAGCTCTGTCTTATCTTTAAAGAGAATCAATTGAGTGTGAACGGAATTCTCCCCTGTTTTCCTCTGTTCCTCTTCATCACCTGAGCAGAACAATGTTTGTGACTCACTCCCCAGTGGCTTCTTCTGATACTTTGACAAACATTCCAATTTAAGCCTTGGGACAAAACAATTAAAACATCGTAATCTGGCATTTGTCATGAAAAATGTATATTGTCTCGTTCATAAAAATAGAAACGACATTAATGTGAGCATATGTAGTTCAGCAATAGTTTCAACAACAATAAATTGGTTGTTATTTCACCTATCTTCCACTCTCCTCATTAAAGAGCAGCATGTGTTGTGTGGAGCTGTTGAACTACTTTGGTCCACAGCACAGCTTGTGTTCACATTGTAAAACTGTATCCAACAGGGCACAACTGCACTCAGCCAATGACAAGACCGAGACTTTCTGTTCTAATTACGAAGCATGGCAGTTTGTAAGGAATAATAACATTGGGGGGGGAGAAAAAAATGAAGAAAAATTGTACTGTACTGATACATTTTCACTTGTATATTCATAGTTAGGAATAAAATAGTGTTGGACAAGGATCACTTGGCAGCAGGTTTGGTCTTGTTGCTCGTGTGGTAAAAGAAGCAGAGCGCAGCCTCATCAAACTCTCTGTGCGGCGTTGGAGGGTCCACCTCTGACACGACACCCACCAGATACAAGCGGTGGCAGAGGATTCAAGCTATTCATTCTATATTATGTGCAGTCTGCTGATTTCATTTGAATCATCTCGGAGCTAGATAAAATGTGTTCTGCAATTCCAGCAGGTCAAAATAAATGAAGAACAAGAAGGAAACTGTGTTGTAACTGATAAACAACGAGAACATAGAAAGACATCCCAGTTTACTGACTTTTACTTTACAGATACAATAGAGGACATATGCCAGTCAGATTTTCTTTGAACTACTATTTTTTTTTTTTTCTCTTCTGTTCAGTTTGTTCTTATTTTGTGTTATACTTTACAGAAAAGAAAAAGAGAACAGAAACCATCATTGTCCATCACATGAAAATAGAAAGGTTTAAACTTTTTTTCAGCCTGCTATAATTGCCATTTAATAATCATTAAATCATCAGTTATGTGAGGGCCAATTAGAAGTTTGGTTCTGTTCCTTAAAGGTTTTCTTTGAGTCTACCGCTCGTGCAGACATTATGATGGAGCATGTCATCATTTCCGTTGAAGTGTGCTCACACAGATGGTCTCCCAGCTGATGTGGAATATAACGTTTCATTAGTATTTATTAAATGAACTAGCACGTATTATGCTCTTTCATGGCTCAAAGTGGCGGCATAGACTTATTTTAAAATGGCAGCAATTGTATGAAAACAAACCTAAGGCCCCAAAGTCACTGGGATAGGCTCCAGTCACCCACGACCACTGACGGTAACAAGCGGTAGAATATGAATGAAAGCATGTATGAAAACAAAATAAACATACACATTTTGTTTCTTTACTGGAATTGATTGGTCCCAATTTCCGATTTAACTGTATAAAGGTTATCAGTAATAAACACACATGGATTTAAGTAATTTGTAAATACACCTCATCTTAAACTGTGCACTATGTAAGTCATCTGATGGCGGGTTTTTCTCCTGTTTGTCTCATGGACATGTTATTGATTTGCATGGAATGTTCCAGAGTATTGCGTGAACTAATCCATGTTCAATTATTGGTATTGTTAATGACAAATATTTTTGGGTTCGCGGAGGGACCTGCTTGTTGATGCTGATTGCACATTTTTGTGTCATTTACTTTGGAATATTTGAGGCAAAACAATAACATCTCCATGAAAGTAAATAACTAAAATCACATATGAATGTTTTCCCGTCCACACATATTCAACACACACACACACACACATGCATACACACACACACACACACACACACACACACACATACACGTGAGCACAATCAAATGTATTCCATCAAATCAACATGCTTTTTGCGATTAAACAACTCCAGACAGATCAAATACACCTTGAAACTATTTGATAATTATTGAAAAAAATGAAGTTACAAAACGCCATAACTATTTTCTTTGGTTGTTTTTCTTCAACGCTTACATAATGAGGCACTTGCCCGCTGTATTAGTCTATAATCAGACACATATCAGTAAGTCTGGCTCTGGCATTAGGGAGCGTGTTATAAAGAACTCCCAGACTGAAGCAGCACATGGACACTTTCCATCCACGAGATTTTATCAACACAACACCCACAGAGTACTCTGGAGATTAACTGGAAAAAGCTCAGACCGAATGTAAACAATGACAGAAAATGACGCATGATAAAATGTTGCAAGCGTCGTCCTTTATGCCAGAGTAGGACAGCTTCATTTGACTTCCGGAAATAAAAAAAAATACAGCAAAATCAGTGTGACAGAGATGACTCGGAGCTCATCAGCAAAGGTCATGGCCAGTATCTCAGGTGTAAGTGCAGACAAATTGCCGTTTCAGAGCAGATTTGACACTGTCCCCTGCTCTTCTCCTGCCCAGTTGCTGACAAACACTCTCCTGCAACTCCTTCCTGCATGTTATGTTGTGTGTAGGCAGGTAAAATAATGAAGGTGATGTAAATCCAAGCCAATTTCTTTATCGACCATTTTTGGGAGGCAGCATGCTAACCCCTACGATATGTCAATCACTACTTGCCATTACTTCTTTTCCGATGTGCTCCAACTCTTAAAATAACTGAGTTTCACAGTATTAACCATCCAAACCATCATGACAGCAAAAACTCCAGCGCCATCGCTCTACCCAGTCATCAGAATTGGAGTGAGATAAGTTCCCCTCATCGGCTGAATGTGTCCTTACTTTTCCTCAAGTTAACAAGAAGAACTGGGCGCTCAATGTGGAGGAGCTCTGGCCTTTTCAGTTCATAATGTAATTTCACAGCTCATTATGGGCCAAGAACACTTCCCTTCAGATGGTGTCACCCGTGGTACCGATATATGCAGACGTGGCAGATCTGGGTCATCTGCTAATCAGTCCTGGCTTATTGCAGACGAATGGCTTTAACTCAAGTCCATCATAGCTTAAATATACTTTTTGTAATGCCAAAACATTACAACATGTCCAATCTTAACAGCTTGCACACTTTTTTTTTTTTATTGATGAGAGTCATTATCCCAAATGAAATGTTATTTACAATAAAACACTGGGTGGGCCAATAGTACAAAATATCAACTAAGGTCATCAATAATTTGAATTAAATAAGGCTCACAATCAATCAATTAGAATCTCAGGAGAAGAACAAATATTATCAGTGTCATTTCAAGTGAAACACGGCATTTAAGATTCCACACCTTTAGCTGTTTTATTGATATGATTAAAACTGTCAACTTATAATTAAGGAGTTTCCTTTTTTAGCCTAAACTCTTGGACTTTAACAACTTTTCACATTTCCATGTGATTGAATGTCTATAAAAAAAAGTTTCCGGTAGAAACCAAGGATAAAGTTTTCATTTTGCTTCCTCTTATTCTGCGTACAGGACTGTAATAGGAAGGAATTTATAAGAAGTAAATACTCTTTAGTGTACTACACCTTAAATAAACAGACAACAACAACCATCCATCTTGTTCCGCTTATCCGGGGCCGGGTCGCGGGGGCAGCAGTCTATCCAGAGATTACAAGACTTCCCCCTCCCCAGTCTCTTCCTCCAACTCCTCCGGGGGGATCCCGAGGCGTTCCCAGGCCAGCCGAGTGACATAGTCCCACCAGCGTGTCCTGGGTCTTTTCTTTTGCAAATCATCTGACACCCATGTGCAGGGATACCAGATGCCCACCCTGACACAAGATGCAATTGTTTAACTGAAGTTGTAAATAAAAGCAAATTCTCAAATGTTGATCTTTATGATTTCCTTCTCATGAACTAGTTATAAATAAGACAAATTGTCCTGTTAATAATAGTAGTGTCCATTAAAGGGGCACTATGCTCTGCACCTTCTTTCTTCGAAGAGTTCTTGTTTTGACTGGAATGTTGCACACAAATATGAATCATAGTCATCTGAAACACAGCAGTAGATTTTGTGCTTCTGTGACATTTATGGGAAAACATGCTGCAATTCTAAAACAAGACATGTAAGAAACGTCTTTGGAGCTGTACAAGTTACATGGCCAAATTCTGTACTTAAGTCCGTTCGTTTCTGAAAATAACACACTGGTCACCACTTATCTCTGCAGTTGTCTCATCCATTTAGACACAAGCATTTAGTTTACACTTGAAAGTAGAACTGACAAGCCACATTGGTAAACTAATTACGGCTGCACATTATTGTAATGAGTTTTAATGAAGCATTTTCCCAGAGCTATCCAGATAAAGATCGTAATGCATTCAGCACAAAGGTGTGTTAGTATTTATCTCCAGATCAATGGATTCCCACTGCCTGAGCTGTAATTAGACTGCCAGACTGCGATAAGGGTCACAGTAAACTGGGTGCGCACACCAAATGCACATTCCAGTACGTATACATATCTACAGCTACCTCAGCTTGAAAGTGCAACCTACAGCAGAGGAGCCACGGCAAAGGGCTTGTTATAAATTATCTGATTAACCTTGTGAGTCTGGTAGCAACTCTTGATTTTTGCTCAAGGTGCAATTGCTTTATTAGAGCACATAACAAGAATAGAAGCAGAGGCGTGCCGCACATGCTTATGGGCGATGTCAGGGGCTGCGGCGGAGTCGGAGCGTGCAGATTTTTCATGCCGTTGCGCTCGAGGAGAGAAGGAAAAGCTTTGAATTAATAATGAAGTCTTGATTGATGTATTGATCTGGAGAGCGGTGTTATTATGTGGCACTGACAACGACAAACATGGCTGTTGCCTGGTAAGGTGCAGCCAAAAACGCAGGTCAGAATAGACTGGTAAGACCTGTAATAGTGCAAGGAGAAGAAGTTGTCTCTGTAAAACCATGTAGCATAGCCATATATTTGAAAAAAAGAGAGAAAATGATCAAACAATTATGGATAATTTATAGATGCGTAGAGTTACATGAATCACTCTTAATACAGTTTTGAGTCATCTAATGGTGAGGGAAAACTAATACAAAATGTTAAATAGCCTGAAAAGTCAATTTTGAATAATATGTCTTTTACACTTTGATTTTTAGACTGAAATGATGAGATGTTGTGTTGCAGAAAACGTAGCATGTTTTAGCATGTTGTTTTTAACTCTGGAGAGGGGTTAGCGTGCAGTACATGATAGGAAAAGTATTGATTTGAAGAGTAATGAAGAGGGAAATGCACGCTCCAAATAAAGCCCGAAGTATAAACCTACGTTTAGAATACAACAACGCTGTACTCCAAGATGTCATAGGTTCAGTCTATAGTATGTATTTAAAGCATACATTATTTTCTTAAAATGTAGCATAGGTTTTGAAACAATTTATTTATGTATTTCAAAAAGTTATTAAATATATTTTCTCTGTAAAAACAGGCACAGAACAGATTAACCTAAATCAGCCAAGAGTTGTTTATACCTCGTTAAATGGATAAACTTTCTCCTTTTCCAACGCACCACCACAGGCAAGATAGGAGTTTATTAAAGCAGGAAGACTCAAGAAATCTTTATAACTTTGAGCAGAGCTAAAAATTACTTCTCAATGTTCAACTTCAGAGTTCTGAAAATGCAATAGCAACATACATTTATGGCAGGTCTGTTGTTGTCGTTTATGTAAACCTGATGGCTCATTACGATGTCACAGACTTGCACTTTGCATGCAAGAGCGTGCTTGCATTTTTAACTTGGCCATAATGAAACGCTAATCCTAGTTTCAGCAATAAGAACTTTCTTTCATCTTGTAAGTTTAATGACGTACGTTCAAACAAATTATGTGACGTTCATGACCAAATCTGTTCTTTTTGAACGGCTCCTAAACACAAACTGTTCAAATCAGACTTAATTCTTGGAAAGTTTTTAGATAAATGTAATGTGCAGAAAGAAAGAAAGAGACGAACGAACGAACGAACAAAAGACATTTGAACCTCCAGCCTTCGGATCAGAGGACAAACAAACCACCAACTGATCTACCGTCGTCAATTATAGAGCCAAGAGTCCCTTAGTTTGGACTGAGCTAATCCTCTGTTATGGTTAGGAAATACATGATCCTGTTATAATAATATGGTGACAGATTCTTTCCAGGAATGTTCAAGAATTACAACATTTACAAGACTGTTTAGTGAATATCTTCAACAACTATGTACTTAGGATAAAGTCAGGTTATTTTTGTGTCGCTGTAGGGACATTTTCCCTCTGCGTTTGATCCCTTTTTCAGTGTCGCCAGGGCAACCAGACAGTCCGCACTGGAGCAACAGGGAACCCATCTCCACATCTTAAATTTGGGCAAGGGTACTTATAGCTGGAGGATTTAAAGAAGACATTCCTGGAGAATAGGACTGGCCACGCGTTACTGGAAAGATGATAATTACACACAGCCGTAATGAAGGAGTTGTAAAATATTCATTGGCTCCCTGTAAGTGGTTATTGTGGCCGGTCTCTCCTCTGCTCCTCGTGGGGTTAACCACATATTTAAGTCCTCTGACTGACAATAGCCACAGGTACACTGGCCTCATGCCTGCGAGCGCACTCATAAGAGCCACACAGCATTTGTAATTGGCCGTGACAGGAGCTTCTGGCTGCCACATTTGATCTAAACAACCTGCAGAGGAAGTACTGTTATTGTCACCCCACATCGTGTCTCCAAAATACTGCACAAGACACAGTGGAAAACACAGTCCAGAGGCACCATCTGTCCATCACAGGCCTCCATTTATAGTTCCTGAAGAGATTTTTTAGCTTCAATATTTAGAGCACATTTCAACAGAAACACTCAGCTAGTGTCAAATAGAAAAAACTAGCTGGCCATCTTTATTAATTGTTTTTTTGCTTTAGAACAATAGTTTATTCACAATATCGGAATATTTTCCCTCAAGCATTACTATGGTCAAAAATTAAAAAAAGATGAATCAGAGAAGAAATATTTTCACTTGCACATTCTTAGCCAGTGTTGTTTCAAACATGTCTTAAATGAACATTCTCAGTAACACATGCTTGTAGAGACAACACAATTTAATTAATGACTCACATTGCCCATGAAAGAACAGAAAAATAGATTCAAACTGACAGACAGTTTTAGGTGATTAGCTGTTAAAGCTTTATTAGCTCATTTAACGCTACAATTGCCTTTGTATAATCCCACAAAAACTGCCCATAGAGATGTCCAATCACATTACCACCGCATTATCACAGTAATGTCTCATATTCAATGTTTCTACTAATTCCAATATTAAAGGTTTGGACCAGCTGAAGCATAATAATACAATCTGACATCGGGCCATTCTTTAATGAGTGCACAATGATTTATACAAGTGGATTATAAACAGTGGCTTTTGAACATGGAAATGTGACATTAGCAGAAACGATGGCATTTGGCAGACTGCATGTGAATAGAAAGTTGGTTCATTATTAGAAAAGTCAGAGTCAGCCCTGTGTGAGAGATGGCTTTTTGGGGTCTGAAATAAAACCAGCTCACATAATGTAGTGTCAGAATATCCCTCATTAACTCTCATTTCTGTCCGGACCCACCTGCCGTCACCGCTTGAGTGACAGAAATAATGTAACAGTGAATATTCTACGTAAATTTAAACTCTATTCACAATAAATGTAAGGTACCACTCCACAATAACTACACCTTAATCAGCCTTAATAAAACACAAAAAACTAAATTCCATTTGAAATGAACCAATAGTTTATTTTGAATGATTGAGGCTTAGTTACTACGGTAGGAGAAAAGTAGATACTAAGCCTCAATCATTCTTAATAAACCGCAAATAAACATGAACTGACGTGGATTTCACTAAAGCTTAGTGAATATGTTTATTTTTAAGATTTTACTAAAAATCATGAAGCAGCAGGTTAGAGTTATTCCACAACTGTTACCTAGCAACCATAGTGTAAATAAGGGTCAAAACCTGTATGAATTACACAATAGTTATGACTGGACACATAATACTTGATAATGCCTTTTGTTTTGTTTAATGATTTAAACTGTCAGAAAAAAGTGTCATTTGCGTGTAACTCATTTTAGATGGAATGTTGCTTTTTGTTGATGATATAGACGAGGGCTATTCAACTTAATTTTCCCAAGGACCAGACAACACGCCACTGTAACAACATTTAGAGTCGCACAAAATATCCCCAACACTGTTTCAATAAGTGAATCCAATAAAACAACTACTGATTAGTTTTGTGAGAAATAACCCTGAATAACCCTGATAGGCTGAGGGATTCCATTTTATGACTCATTTTTACTTTCTGTAATTTTCAACTTTTATTTTTAGAATTCTCTTCACAAACTGCAGCTTGACTGAAGTAAAACTATGATACAAATCCCCAAAGATACTAAGCCACCAAATTAAGTCATAATTAGAAATCATGAGAACCAAGAGTCATATGCACTTTTAGTAAATGTGCACTATGTAACTTTTCTAGTGGATTGTCGAAAAAGATTCAGTTGTAGTCATCTGGACTCTCATCCAAGAGTCATTCTCAATCAGAGAAACAAGTCTGAGAACTCCTGTTTATATCCTACTCCGTGAGAGCCCTGCCCACAGGGCGGGACCTCCTGCTAATGGCCCATTGAAACTGGGAATGGGCCTATTGTTCTATTGTTCCCTGCCTCACTTGAGTGCCTATTTAGCATCCGAATGCCCAGGGCGTCTCCAGGGTTTCAGCAGACCATTATAAACAACTGGAAGGTTGAATCTTAAACCTCCATTCCGATTTAATGAAGGATTCTCTTTTTAACAAAGATGGCCTCCTTAACTCCTCTTCAAACCAATCTTTTCTCCCTGCTCAGAATCTCCACCTCACTGTCTTCAATAGAGTGGTTTGTGGCTTTGAGATGAAGATGCACAGCGCTTTGGGGTCCTGAACTTGCGTGTCTTCTGTGTTGATAAAGCCTCTTGTGAAGTGACTGTTTTCTAGTGGAGTGTCTGCAACCTGCTTGACCTTTATGGAGATGTTATCAGGTGCTTGGAATGTCCCAGAATATGGGATTAAATTCATCAATCTCCACGGAGACAAGCACCCAGGCCGAGTTACAGGTCAGATATGTGGAGAGTTGAGCTAGCTCACAATAAGGATGCATGTTTTACAAGGTATTTTAAAAAACAAAACCAGTTGAATAAATGCAAGAATTTAGGTTTAATACCATACTGTGGAACATTCCAAACAAAGTGAGACAAATGTACCCTCCAACTGAAAGGTTATCATTTTACTGATTCAAATATATTTAGACAAGTCAGTATACATATTGTACAGTATGGTGACATTTACAGTATAATGATTTCTAATTAAAGCTGCCTATGCGCAGCCTTCTTAATTTACATTGCTGCTGTAAATGCGTAGGCCTATAGTTTCTATTTACGTTTTAACTTCAATGCCAGGGATACAGTGATATTTTTGCTTATTTTTTATTCTCTCGTATTCTCATAAGGTCACCTCTCTGAGCACTCGTATTATTCCAAACATGCTGTTAGACTTTTGACACATGGTTACAGAGTTTAATCTGTATTTTTACACGTACATCAACAACTCGGAAAGTAAATTCAGAATGTTGAAATAGTTTGTCTTATGTCAGCATTTTGCTCCCCTGCAGCACTTAAATGCACCATGCATATCCAAAGCAGAGATGGGTAAAGCCTCCTTCCAATTCCCAGGATGCAGAAGATGTAGCAGTGTAGCTCCAGCAAATTGATGACTAGTAAAAGATCACTGACAACTTCAAAGGCAAGTGGATCCAGGTCACCAACGAGACGGTTTATGCATTAATGTGCCCTTATTAAAGACGAGCCCGCATCGATCCACGCGCACCCTGCTGGAGAGGAAATATCCTCTAAATAACACAAGCAATCCTGTAGTTAGGCTTCAGCTTGATGATGTCACCCTCTTGGTTCGGGGGCAGGAGCACATGAGCTATATTTGGTAGAAAAGGTTTCAGTTTGTTTAGTCAAATTATACATGAGCAAAAGCATGAAGTAAAAGAGTATTTTTTTGTAAAATCACATAAAAAAATCTACAAAAGGTAAAATTATTTAAAAAAATAAATAATTAAAAACCATTTCCGGGTCAAGTGTAGTTGTAATGAACTAGTTTGGATAAATAATTGTTGGATTTGAGTTATCAGCAGCGACCAAATGACACAAAAACATCATGTTTGCTGTTTTGCAGGTATGGTTCAATATGCATTATTGTTTTGACAAAAACATAACAACAACCAGTTTTATATAAGGAAATCTCATCTATTCCCAATCATTTGTTGTGAAAGTTGGAGATGATCATTTGGTTTTCAAATCCACTTGGCTTAAAGGCCTCTCCTTGCAGTCCTCCTTGGCTGCTTATTTTGCATAACTGATGCAAATGTATTGGTTTGCATAACGCATGACTGACCGTGTATGCCCAATGATCCGTGTCTAAAACAATGGACCATGAGACGCTGGTTTGTGCGTCGGCGCGGCTCCGGACCACTGGCCTCCTTCACATGTTACAGAAGCAGGAGCCGTTGTGGTGGGTTTGAAGTGGTATACAAGAGCGGCAGAGCGATTAGTCTGACAGGAGGCATCAGTCAGTCTTTACTCAGTCTAAGTATGACAGAAGTTCGGAGAGCCTTTGTCCCGTCATCTGTCTCCGCTGCCAACACTTCAGCTCTTTTCACATAAAAACAATACAGCGGCGTGTTGCAGAGTAGTGTTGCATTTCAATGGAGACACATTTGAGAATAACAGAGTGGGAGCTCGCATGTTGATCGTTATGTGTTGTGTGGTTCATTGTCTCCTTATTTGTACCAAAGCATGTATTCCAGAAACTGCAGTTCTTTTCTGACTCCAGCTTTTGTTCTGATCTTTGGAAACTTTGTAAAATCTACTTTGCGGAAATTATTGATGGGCTGATGGCGACATAATAACATTCAATACACAAAAGCGGATGGGATGGTAATGCCAGGCTACATGTTTGGGACTATAAATGTTTGTATGCTCTTTCTCTCTGTGTCTTGTTTCTGTTCAGTGCTATTTTATGTTAAATCAAAAGACTGAAAAACAAAGAAAAGTGGAGAGAGTAAAAAAAGAAAGAAGAAAAATGATTAATGTGCAGATGTTGCCCTTTTAAAAGAATTTGTGTATGATTTGTACATAGTGTAATTTTCTGTTGGTAATTATTTTTCAGAATGTTAATCAGAAAAAAATAGCAATGAATAAATAAATCAGAAGTGTAATAGTTTGTTTTGCCAAAGAGAAACAGTATACATTAAATTGAACTAGTCTGGCAGTGATAAGATCCTGATTCAAACTTTTCCGTTTACCCAGCGCGATACGGGTACAAAGAGTGACTCAATGGCCTGCTTAATTGAAAATAGGTCCTTAAATATGCAAATGGGGTGTACATGGTATAGTGTAAGTAAGTGTTGAAGTTGCATTAGCTGTTGTTGAGCTCGGCCCTGGACTCAGAGACAGAGAACAAAGGCAGCCTCGGTACAGTCATTGCACTGGGACTTTACACAATAACAGGGGCGGCTACTGTTTCCTTTCTCCATTACCCAGAGGTCTTAATTAGTTTAGGTTAATCATGCAACACTATAATTATCTACAGTATTTTTCATCTTTCTCTTTTCATCTGTCAGTTATTGCCTAAAACCAACCTGGAGTGGGGCACCTCAGTTAACAGAACAACGTCGCAACACCCAGTTCTCTTATTATGAGTGGTATTTTCCTTCCTCCACTACTTCCTCTGATATTTCTGCTCACATACAAGTTAAACCTTCAAAACTGCTATTTTAAATTCAAATCATCAGCGTTCGGATAAGCAGTCAATCAGTATTAGTGGACATCTCGAGAATTCAAAATACAGCTCACAATTTTATGGATTTTGGTTTTGTAATGTCTACTATTAAAGTACGTTTAAAGATGCATTGCGTAACATTTCGGGTGTTGGGTTGTCTCCACGAAGATGGCATTGTGCAGAATGTTCCACAGTAGAGCATTTAGGAGACAAGCAGGTGAAGCCACATGTAGAGTAATGACCCTGTTCACAGTAAGAGTACGCATTTTTAAGGTATTTTAACAATAAAACCTACAAGGATTATACAACTCAGAGCAGTGTGTCAGTGTCCAGAACACCACGACGTGTAAAGCTCCGAGGTCCCACAAATTGCAAAAGCCAATTGGTGACTATGACAACCTTCTGTCCGTTTGCTGTTTGAGAGATTTGTTAACTTGTTTGTCCTTACAGCTGCGCATTTGTTTACCCGTTTCTATGGTGATGTCCACAGCGTAGTGATATAGGGCAGTGAGCAGAATCAGAAAAGGTTTATTGCCGTTGTCACTGAACTAAATTCACAGGCTGAGAACTTGCTTTTGGTGATAAACTGCTGCCGGAACTACCTGTGAGGTTATTCAATAATATCGTACTATAATTTTCACTGACCATGGTATAATGCAAGTTAATGCTATACTGTGGAATATTCCAGGTAAAGCAAGAAGATCTCCATGGAGACAAGCAAGTGGCAGAACCCCCACCAGAAATGTTTCACGGTTTTACAACAGCACGTTTTATTTTCTGTCTGCTAGATAGGGCCAATGGTTAGTAAAAGTCTAAGGTTAAACCCACCGATAATCACGGTCACATTTGGTCGATTCTGTCCAGTGCGAGGTCAGTGCTATTGACCCCGATGTCAAGGTCAAACCCAACAACTTTGAGAATTATTTGTTTAGTGCGACCTGGACATAACGATTAGACTAATGCCACCAAGCTGCATTGACCACTGTATTGACCTAACAGCTAAGATGTAATGCTAGCGCAAATTTGACTTTGCTATACCATTTTATCAGACATAGTAAGAGTATGGCCTGAAACTGGGGGGATAGGTGCAGGGTTACACATTTTATGATCATTATAAAATGTTCATTCTCGAGCTTTTTCTCCCAAATTATTAATAATTTTGGTCCCAGATTTGCAAACTGTGAAAGAGGTAAGTATAAACTGTATACCCATAACTCTAACTTGTTCCTAACTCTAACGAAGCATTTAGCACATTGGTTTCTTTTGGGTGTGCCAGGTTTCGAACGGCAAAGTGAAGCCAGATTGACTTCTCGAGCACAGCTAATCCACTTTCATCTCAAACGGCTACACAGTGAACCATCAAAAAAAGCACTGCGATTAGATGCAGACAGCGTACAGTAGTCTGGTGCGGAAAAACAAAATGTACTAATTTAGGATGGAAGAAAAAATGTGCTACTGCAACTGTGATGATTGTAAATTATTATTGCACATTAATAGTACAACTAACAAAATATTGATCTACAATGTATTCAAAACAAAGCAGTGACCTTCACATTAATTCCTCCAGAGTAAGACTAAACCGGGGAGAACGCCTTGCACTATTGAACAGATTGTGTTTGCCCATACCATAGTTTTCAGAAACCATAGCCGTACTCCACATCCATAAGGTCTGATATCATTTTTGGGATGTTGATGCGTGTGGGTATAAAATTCAAACCTGGATTGCCGACTCGACTCTCTCAGGATCCAGTCGTGAGCGTATCACAGTGAGGAGCTGTCAGGTGACATGCTGCAGATAATGGTTCCAGCGTGTGCGTATTGCACTCAAGCATACTGACAACGCTTTCTAAACTGTCTATCAAGACTGTCTAACTTTCCTCAAGTCTTTCATGCAATATAATTATACAATTTAAAAATATATACTTATTTATTTACCTTCATTTAACCAGCAAAGAGTGTCTTCCAATGCTCTTCTATTGTTCACTCAACAATCATGTCTCGATCTTCAAATGAGCAAATATAATTTATTAGCCTTGGATCAACATGTATAATAATAGGGCATAGTATATTTCAAATACGGAAATTATTTATACATTTATTTCTTGAGTGTTCCAATCTGACTTGAAACAAATAAAAAATGATCACAGAAAAATCCCCCCTTGAAGCTCACCTGGAGCTGATATCAAGTAAATAAAGTAATCCACGCCAACTGTGCACAACAAACGTGTCTGTTTTCTCTCTGTCTTGTTTTAACAGCCACTCTCTCTCCAGGGGACTCCCACAATGTGCAGCCAATTTGGATATTCCCATTCAGTGTTGCCCTCAAATTGTCTGTGGCTAATTTTAGTGCACCACTTTATGTGTTTATCCTGGGCGAACAGCTAGTTGTGGATTGGAGGAAGAACCAAAGAGAATGACATTGGGCTGGTGTGAAGATGCCGGTCCATCTGCTCTGCTCAAACCCAAGTGGGAGTGAGGTGGGTACAAGAAGTGCATCTTAATTCAACTGATAACACTGACTTCGATTATTTTGGTCTTCTTATAACCCTGTCATCCAAAGGGTTAGTCATGGCACCATGAGGAGTCCCACAGGTGGCATCACCTCAGCGGTCCACTGTGTGTGCATCAGAGGTCACACGACCAGAATAAAACACAATGTTTTATGAAAACTGAGAGCTATAATATTTACTGTATAATGACTCCAATTGAAACCCTCATTGTTCTTAGTAAGTAACGCGGCTATATACAATTGTAAGAGAAGGCCTCGTTTGAAGTAAGAGTTAAACTGTAAAATATACTCAAGTCTTAAAAAAATAGTGTAGAAAACAACTCTGGGAAGTGCAATTGTTACTCAAGTAAATGTACTTGAAAATGTATGGGCTGGGTATTTTCTTCTGGTACTGGTACTTGAACGATACCTGGTTTTCGGCACCAGTATATGTCTTTGGTGTATATTTTTCTTTTACATCAAATTAACTTTTTCAGGTACAAATTTATCCAGCCATAGGACTGGCAAAAAGACAATGAAAATAAAGTATTCTACCGGCAAAAAAACAATGCAATCAAAGGATTCTGTGCCTCCATTAAACATTTAAAATAAGTCATATACATTTCTTCTACAGCTGATACACTATGTGTTATTTTCAAAGTTCCTCAAGTTCACTATGTTCTAAATGGAAAGAGGAAACGCACTTTGAAACGACTTGAAAAGACAAAACTCAAAAGGTCCAGAAATCAAACGAAGGAGTTTAGGAGCATTCATTCATAACTGTCAAGTCAAACCTTCACTTCGTGCCGTGGTGTAAATGACAGAAAAGTCAATTCCACGATTTGTGCTTTATGCCATGAAGTAGAAAATACTCAGATCTGAATTAAAATTTTGAATTTTGATAGTGTTTTGGTAGTATGTCAGGGGTTGATAATGGCACTTCATCTTTGGAACGAAACAGCATCGTGAGTACCATCGAAATACATACAAGGCATGTTTAAAAGCCTGTTTTGTGGTTCTATTTCTATCTCCTATTTGTTAATGTGCACAAAAGCTATGCACTTGCTTAACCGCAGCATGCAAAACTGCTATCAATTACCTGCACCACATCTGCCTCTACTTCTCTTCCAGGGAACAAACGATGACTCGCAGCCAACAGAAGACCCGGTGGAGTGTTGGAGCCGGTGACAAGCTCGCACAGCAATAAAACAAATGTGCAACGCTGGAACAATAACACACAGACAAGAGAAGACCAGGAAGTTTTCCCATTGTTAAATGATCAGTGTCTCTGCTGCATGCACACTCCGGAGATCCCAGCGGGGCGGCTTTCATTTAAAACTTTGCAAATTCAGGAACTAATGTGAATTTATATGGTTTGTTTTTGTGCTCTCTATGTTCAGGTTAAGGGAAAGTGGAATAACACAAATTGTGTATTGTTTGTTGTAAAACTGTTGTAAACTGTTTTTTGTTTTATTGCAAACCTCAAACCATGGATGAACCCTAACCCCCCCTCCATCTCAGTTTCTTGGGTCAGCCACTGGTCCAGAGAGTTTGTATCAGCACTGAAGTATAGGTCAAATGCAGACAAATGAGTTTCCTTCGGAGACATTAACGAATTTAAGCATATCATCACCTCTCACAAGGTCTTACTACGCTGCATCTCACACAAAACATCTCAAAATTGCTGTGAATTTGCTAAAAAAAAAAAAAGGGTTGAAAAACTTTATTCCTCATTTAATTTGGATGTTTGTGTAAAACCAAATTACTACTTTTATCAAAGGTGGATTGTGTATGTGAAATATGATATGAAGTCACCATTTTGCAGTAAATTTAATTCATATTTAAATGAGAACAATGCCAAGGTGAAAAGAAACGAGAAAGAGCAATGTTTTCCTGGGAACATAAAGTCATGAATTTTCACAGTTACCAATAATAATGTGGATGGGAGGCCACTGGAGAGTAACAGGTGCCACAGTGGCTCTAGTGCAAACTGTCACCGTGTCCGGCAAGACGCTTTGCCCACCTTGGTGATATGGAGTGCGATTGGCGGTGGTTGTAGGGGCTGACGGTTCAGATTGACAATGTGCCTTCTATCAGGTGGTCCTAGGGGAGCTATGACTACAGTAGTTTACTATCTCATCAAGTACTGCATTAATGAATAATGCAGAAATGTATAAAGTGACTGAGCTCCTGGAAAAGTGCTCTATCAGAATAATAGATAATATTATTTGATTCAAGTGGCCTTTAAAAGGGGAGTTTGCATGTTCCCCCACTGCTCCTGAAAATAAAGTGATAAAGTGTCCCTTAATTAATGTACCGTCTTTTTTCTACCTTCAGACTAAATACATTGAATGCTCTGAAGAAAAATCATTGCTGTGGTTCAGTTTACCTACTGTAAGTAATTAAATGAGAACAAAGAACAAAAAAAGCTGATGAAATGTTTGTAGTGCATGCCAGTCGCCTTTCAGTCTGCTACGATATAAGAATGCAAATATTTTCTGAGAAGAAAAGCGGAGATAGCTGAATTTAGCCTTTTACTAAAACAGTTGTGACGTAGACTGGGGTTTATGTGCACTAAAAACCTTAAGTCGAGCCTCCCTTTATCCCCCAATAACATTTCCAACAAACCGTCAACAAACTTAGCTACAGTCACCATACTTTCCAGCCTTTGAGCGCGGTATCATAGAGAGACAAGGATTCTGGCAGAGAGAGCATTGTGTCTCCTCATCCCTCCTTCCTTTTTCCAGCTGCACACAAACGCACACCCACAACTCAAAAGGCATCCGACACATCCAACTTCGCTTTTAAGTCTTGCGGCTTGTCACAAAGGGGGGATCCTCCTTTCTTTCTCCAGCGCGCATCATCTGAGGAGCAGGCAAATCACAACGACACAAAGAACCGTCTCGCTATATTCAATTGGGAGAAAACTCATTCTGTCACTGCTGCCATTCCGTTTGAGATTACAGTGGGGACTGCTATAGCCCTTGTCGCCTTCGTGCCATCGCAGCCCTCACTGATGTTTTTGCTTGTTTGCCTAATGAATGTCTTTCTTTAAGAGGCTTCGACATACATATACAGCTGTTGTTGCTATAGCATTAACATATTGTATTGAAAGCTAATACATATCTTCTGTATCTCTTTTTCAGTGGTTAAAAATATACGTAGTCGATTTCTTAGCCCTTGCTTGCTTGCTTCCGAATTTGCATGCAGCCTAATGATGTTCCTCGTTTTGGGTAAGAATGCCACAGTATAATGAAGCAAATGAAAAGAAATGGAAATCCGCATTGAGAGAGAAAAGTACAGATTTGAACAGGAAGTAAACAAACAAATAACGGGGACAGTAAATAAGACGGCGATAATTAGTTTTGTTTCAATTCATTATTTTTTCCTCCTCCATTCGCGTTTTTTGTTGCTTCCCTTGCTGGGTTTCATACGGAACATGTGTAAAAGTTTAGAAGTTGGGTAATAGGAAAAAGAGATGTAACAAAGATAGAATTTTGGCAGATACTGTTTTGAAAAGTAAAAATAAATATGTGCTTATTTCTGTTTTAGAAACCAAAGCAAAAAAAAGCCATAGAGCTGTTTATGGCAATTATGGGACAATAAAGGAAAATCAAAAACGTGAGTTGGCATGAATGAGGCGGCTCTAATCCGCTGATCACGGTTGCATAGTGTCTACATAATTGTCTAAATTGATCTTGCTGTAAGCTTGCTTTTTTCAGATCCAGGCCGTGGATTGGTGTGCTTATTGAAGGACGAAGAAATCATGTTAGCGTGGTGTGACTGTTACAGAAAACACAAAACAAGAATCAGTTGGAGGAAATATGGTGTCATTGATCCAACAGACCAGTAAGAATTGGCAGAGAAAAATATGGAAAATATAACTATGAACCATTGAAGATCTGATTAAACCTTAAATAACAGCTCCTGTATTTAACGAGATTGGTTACGTTGTCAACAAAAAACACCTCCGAATGCAGTTTGAAAGAAACAAAATACTACTCCAGAAAAGTTATTGAGAAGAAATAAACATTACAACACCAAAGAAAGTTGAGAAAAGTCAAGTGAGCATAATGAGACCAATTTTAGGGGAAATTTCAACCAATGGCAAAAGGGTAAGCATCGCCAAATACACGAAAATACTGGCAATGCATTTGCAAGAGGGCTATTTGGAGCAAAAGAAGGCCGCAATTTTGTTGAAAAACTCTGGGTTGAGAAGTGTGGATGTTTTTTGGTCTGATTATACCTCAAGAAAAATCAAACCACGCTGTTGCAGTTTAAAGCTTCCATGCATTTCTTTGGATTGGATGCATTTATAATAATAATAATATTTGGATTTATGTGTGTTTTTTTCCACAGTAATCTGGATTTTTGCAAACTTATCTCTTATATTGTGTTATCACTTGTTGTTCTAGACCTACAATTAAAGACCCAGGGACAACTATAAGCCACTTACAGGCCTTTCATGTTCCCACAACAAAAGAAAAACAAAATTGAGCAAAAAACTGAGCAAACGGATTCACTTCTTAATCCTCTTTTAAAATGTCTGCGGATGCTCTGGCACAGCTGGCAGTGGTCATGTATGTCTAATCTATTCTAAACTCTGCTGGATGTTTCACAGGGTTTGCCCCGTTCTCCTTGACTGTCCCCTTGGCTGGCCTCTTCTCTGTGTAATCCCGGGCTGACCGCGCTATCAAAGCCTAACCTGGGTCACAATGCACTTATCTACTCAGACCACATTGTGCAAAACAGTTTCTGCTACAATATAAAACCAGCATCAATGTATCTGCAAAGAATAACACAGAAGACACATGGACAAGTGCAGTTTGAACAGATAAAACATTATGATGACATTGAAACCACCATTACTAAAGTTTTTTGAGATAGGACATATGTTTTATATTGGATTGGATTAGTGGTCTTAACCTGCAACGGCTCTCCTCTTTACTACGCCGTTTTGAGATGTAAAATCACATTTTGGCCTCTCATTAATTTCTTTACAATCCCATCAATATTTTTCTGAAAGTTCCACAAAAGAAAGCATAAAACGTTGCACTCAAAACATCTATTAATCAGATCAGAGGCAGAGAATAGTTTTCTTTTTTTTTTTGAGTCTATGAAAATGGGGCAAGTTTGGACATCAATTTGCCAACAACACACAGGCACGTCATTATACTGGACTTAATTTGGGTCACTGGGACTTCAAGAAAGGACCACAGGTCTTGTCATTACAGCCACAAAATGAACTCATGCATCACTGTTCAGACACAAACCATCAGGGAAAGATACCTGCAAAGTCTGTAACCAGCACGATAAACCAGAAGTATGATTGGTTTAATGCAATTATGTGCCAGTTTAACCTGGGTGAAAGAGAAATTGTCATATTTTATGGCTTTCATTATGTGGATGAATAGGGCACAGGAGGCTGGGGAGGAGTGTTCTTTGAAAGTGAGAGTGGTCCATCCGAGACTTCTATTTCACAGGCTGCTGCACACATTCACCGTGGTCTGGAGAGGGCCAAGAAGAGCCAAGAAGGGGTCAACTTCACTACGAGGTGGTTCTGGTAAGGTTTGGTCGGCCATTATTAAAATGTTACGTTTTTTTGTTTACTTATTGAGTCTGTAGTGATGTACAATTAATGAATCAAGCAGACAACATCATGATTAAAGGCTGTAAATATAAATAACAGATATCTACTCTTCATTGTGACAGCCTTGTAATCAGATCCTGCTGCAGAAATACTAATTATAAATGGTAGTTCTGATACAAGAAAAAAGATGTCTGAGAAAAATCAGTCAGAGGTCATATTGTTTTGAACAGAACTTATATTTAAATGCATTCAAAAACTACAAGGGGTTTTGTTTCCTTCATGCATGTTTGCTCTTGCTTATTTTATACTTCTGTGTTTGTCTCATTTTTGGCACCAACGTGAGATGCTGCACCAACACACAGTCGCGACACGACGCGCTCTGGATTTGAGCTTCTGTTTCGAGGCGCATTGGAACAATGTCTAAACCAGGGGTGCCCATTACGTTCGATCGCGATCTACCAGTCGATCTCGCGACGCAGTGGCAGTCGATCTCTGAGGCAGTCGATACCAAAGCAAAGTTTTTTGGCTGCCGCTAAGTGCCAGTATTTACACGAGCTGAGCGAGTGTATCACATAGTGCGCACATGGAGGTCCCCAAAAGCGCGCGTTGAACCATGAGTTACAATCAGCGCGAGGAGGCGACAGTTGTTCTGTCAGCTTTTTCAGTGGGGTTTTGGAAGGAGCACCGCGAGCAGCCGAAATGTAGAACGCTTCACATGAGGGAGTAAAGTGAGGAGAGGGAGTCAGGCCGAGGAGCAGGAGGAGGAGACAGGCCGAGGAGCAGGAGGAGGAGACAGGCCCAGGAGCAGGAGGAGGAGTCAGGCCGAGGAGCAGGAGGAGGAGACAGGCCGAGGAGCAGGAGGAGGAGACAGGCCGAGGGCAGGAGGAGGAGTCAGGTCGAGGAGCAGGAGGAGGAGTCAGGCCGAGGAGCAGGAGAAGAAGAACAGGCCGAGGAGCAGGAGGAGAAGACAGGCCGAGGAGCAGGAGAAGGAGACAGGCCAGGAGCAGGAGACAGCCAGGAGCAGGAGGAGGAGACAGGCCGAGGAGCAGGAGGAGGAGTCAGGCCGAGGAGCAGGAGGAGGAGACAGGGCCGAGGAGCAGGAGGAGAGACAGCCGAGGAGCAGGAGAGGAGTCAGGAGCGAGGAGGCAGGAGGAGGAACAGGCCGAGGAGCAGGAGGAGGAGACAGGCCGAGGGCAGGAGAGGAGGGTCAGCCGAGAGCAGGAGGAGGAGTTAGGCGAGGAGCAGAGGGGGAGTCAGGCGAGGAGCAGGAGGAGGAGACAGGCCGAGGAGCAGGAGGAAGAGACAGGCCGAGGAGCAGGAGGAGGAGACAGGCCGAGGAGCAGGAGGAGGAGACAGGTAGAATTACGCTCTGAGCGCAGTTTCAGTCCTTCACAGAGCAGTTTGTTATTGACGCGACCCAAAGGAAAGCTGACTTTCTTCACGTCTCAAGCCCCTCCTCCCAGCGTTACCATGGAGCTCGTCTTATTATAATAACTAATATTAGAGCGTCAAGTGAGGTAACAGATGATTATAAGCTCAACCATCTGTTATTTAGTCTAGTTATTATTTTATTTTCACAATAGTCATCGGTATGAATGGGTCTAGTCAAGTTAATTAACAGATTTTCTCTCTCCTGCTTCTTTATATTGCACGTCTCTACATGTTTCTATGCTGTTTATTAAAAAAAAGTAATATAAATCTACAGGTAGATCTTCGGGCTTTGCCAAATCTAAAAGTAGCTTGCACGCTGAAAAAGTGTGGGCATCCCTGGTCTAAACGATGCCCACAAGTTGAGTGCGATTGTGCGTTTGCATGTGTGTCATTAAACACAAGCAAAATGAAAAGTGCCTAAGGCTTTTCTCCTGCAGATTGTGAAAAGATCGTGCTCCTACTTTCCCTTTTCAACATACGAGCAAAATAAATGAGAAAATAAAGTTGTTAAAACCATAAAATGTACTTGTTAAAATCAGATACATACGTTGTTAAAACGAGAAAATGAAGTGAAAATGTCTCAGATTTTTTATTTTTTTAAACAGTTTACGACAGTTCTACGTTTCAGGACATTGCGTTTACATGGACACACCGGGAAATTCGAATGTATGTAAACACACTTTTAGTTTTAGCTTCATTCAAACTACTTCACTTCCCAAGGTGTTCTTAGATGCATTCCTATGCTATTGGCCAATTTTGTTTTATTTTTTTGGTAGACAACCATTTCTATTAGAAAAGTGTTTTTGTAGTTGTACACCCGGAAACACGTGGCAAAGGTGTCCAAAGAAGATAAAAATAACAACAACAACAACAACAACAACTGAATTAATAAATAACATAAGGTATAATAGTGGTGTTACTTGTGCAAACGATAGGTTTTAGAGTTGCATAGACGTATGTGGTACGGTAGTATGTGTTGTATTGTGGAGTGCAGATAATGTGAATGACCTCAGGGATATAACGTCCATCTCTTTGCAGGCCAGAGGGGCAGAGGAAGAGGCCAGAGGACATCATGTGGAATGCTTATGCGTCAGGATGCAGCGCTTCTCCTGACCTCCTATTGGACAGCTTTACATACAGAGCCTGTGTGAAATGTCAAAGGGTGACTTCATAACAAAATGCTTAAGTTATTGTAATTAGCATCTCAGCAAAAGGCAAATGCTTTGACTTAGGTTATTTTTTACCAAATAAAAGTAGAATGCGTTGTTGCATGTACGCATTACCAGCACATTTTCATTTTCTTTTTTTTAGAAGGATTTCTTAGCCTGTGGCTCAATTCGACAGGACAATGTGGCATAAAATAAAAAAGGGATACAACTGGGGAATGACATGCAGCAAATTGTCGAGAGCCAGATTCAAACTCACTACGCTGCGGCAATGTGTCAACCATAGAATAAAATACATTGTAATTAGACATGATTCATTCAGAATTATGATAAATGTATACTGTACTGTTGCCATAGTAACTAACAATTTAAAATAAAATATCCCAGAAACAATAATCACAAACCCACAAATATATCAATTACATAATTAACCTAAATAAACATACAATTCTTCCTTTTTTTTGGAAGAAATACTTAAAATATGTATGATTCAACATCCTTTTGTGTGCCTTTGGACTAATTAGTAGCTCATCACCTTTTAGCTAAGAATACATCTGTGTCATTATTGTTCACCAAGCAACACTTCTCTTCTGTACACTCCTTTATGCTTGGATTGAATCTCCCTGGATCCTTCACCCCAGTGGCATTGGCGTATATTTTTAACAACAACAGAGTCTGCTTTTATGTTGTTGGAGGTGATAGTTTGAGTCCGGCTCATTTGCGCTCCCTCAAGGATGGTTTGTAGTTATCTGCTGTTTACCCTGCTTAATTAACCAAATTCCCCAGTCCTCCACTTGTGCACAGCCACCTGTACAGCACACCTAAGAACAGACGCCGATTATGGTAGTGGGTCCCTGGAGCCACTCAAATCAACAGCCCATAATGCCTTCTCAGCTGGGACCTCGTGATATTTGCTCTGCAGGCAGGGGGAAGAAATAACAGCAAACAACCGCAGACTGCAGAGCAACGGCGCACAACATATTTTATTGACACGCACAACACATACAGGAAAACGGGTCGACATTCTCTTTGACAAAATACAATTATAATCTTGTCATTCAAATGAATTCCTTGTTCCGTGTAATGGACTACAGCCAATGACCGTTTACATTTTGCCTCATAAAACACAAAGATGAAAGGAAGAAAACATGAGATGGATAATGCAGGGCTTAGTGCTTGAAAGAGAGGCTCTAATTTGCTTCGAGATTACCATCTGTTTATTTGATTTTCTTTACTCCATAAACTCGGGGGCTAGCTGAAACAGATTAAAAAGTGGATAAGCAGCCTAAAACCCGGCATGTCAAGAAGTCCATTAATGTGCGAGAAGGGCATCCGGGGGAGACTTGCATACTAAGATACGAGGTCCATAAATGGAGGAAATCTTCTCAGCTAACCTACTGCATTAGCTTTGGGTTACTCCTTGTACTCTTAATGATGATTGGACTGTCACTAATGATGAGTGGTTTTAATTACACACAATTTCATATTTAGTGGTGAATAGACAACACTTTGCTTGAACTACTGTACAAGATAATGTGGTTAGGTTGGTAGGCTTGGTTGTCATATCAATTTTCTACAGATTATCTCTTAAAGCAGTTCTCGTACTGTATTCAGATTATTAACGGCCTGAAAAGGAACCATTTCATTGTAATCTGTATTATTTTGTTTCTTCTCTGCATACTCTAAATCTTTTAGTGCTTAAAACGACAATTTACTTCACATATTTGTTCTCAGTGGTCGGTAATCTTAAACAAAAACGATTTTGGAGCTATACTGCTCTGATTCTTCTTATGGAAATTGGAAAATTGTTTTTCGCAAACAGTTCCATTTCTTCTTTAAAATACGCACAAAATAGAATTCTCCAAAAGTAGTACCGGTAGTTCAATTATGGTCCTGCTGTTATCTTTGCCTCTGTGTTTGTGTTTGTGCAGATTGTGTGCGAGTAAACAATCTTGGCTAACTCAGATGTGTGCGCAGTGAATAATATATCAGTTTGTATTAAAATGAAGATAGTCGACGACAAAATTATGTGTCTGTTTTTGTTTCCCTTCAAATAAAAAGAAATGCATTTGTTCACCTTATTGATTTAAGTTTGAGTGTCATACAAAAAGCACAAGGTGAAAAATATGAGACATAATCACTCTGTCTGCATACATGCCAGGAAAAATGTATAACTGGCCAACTCAAATTTGAACTAGATTATCTTTTTTTTTTTTTAAAGGACAGTGCAGCATGAAATGGGGATGAGATTGGGGAAGGACAGGCAGTAAATTGTCGAGAGCCAAATGTGATCTCACAAAGCTGCGGCCCACTCCATGTGTGCTATACACTTGACCACAAGTGGCACCTAAAAAGGATTTTCAAAATGCATGTAAGTTTGGGAAGTAATTTTGAGGTGTCTTGATTCAAATCTCCCTCATCCAATGAAACAGCCTGGAAAACTTTAGGCATATGTTTAAATGTGCTTTAAGTGGGCCAGAATGCACCGATACTCAGTAACTTCACTTCTAAAAATGCCCCTTTTGAGTACCGCAACTTCGCTCTGTGGTCAGCACCTTCTTTACTTTAACAGTACCAGTTATCTTCCTCCAGAGCTGAGGTCTGTATCGCTCCACTTTACAGCGCCACAGTCTTTCTGGGATCCGAGCACAGGTTCCTGTTCTCTTCACCGACCGTCTGTCAGAGACATTTTCCACTGTCCCCAGCTGTATCCTGTTTCACAAGTCTCTCTTCACCTATTCTGTCATCGGTTACTTTTTCTTACGCTTGTGTTTAACTGGATGCTGTAGAAAGGCGGGACTAAACATCATAAGCGCTGGGTCCGTGTAAATCTGTGTATGGTTCGTTCTTTAGTTTTTTCGTTTCGGATCCAAACTCAAAAAAGGGAAAAACAAAAGATTTTTCAAATTTTCTGTTTTGTTTGTTTAATATTATGATTTCAGCCTAGCATTATTGGCCGATTGAGGTCAGGTAGAGCTGATGCGGTGTACTCACTGATCCACTCATGTTTCCGGGTTCAAAGCCCTTGAGCCCCTTCGGACGCACAACGTACAAACTTGGCTTGGTGTTGGGGTGAAAATGGGCACGCATTCCCAAACAGAAAACAGACTGAGGTCACTTCCACTACTGTCCAGCTCTCGGCCACAGTGGCTCGTGAGTCAGAGCTGAGCCGCGTTGCCAGGAGAGGAAGAGGAGCTGCTAGCAAGCACAGTATATTCAGAGTCCGCCTCTTATTAAAGGGAACTGTATTAAACTATGCTGTGCGTAGCCGTTTAACTATCATATCCAAACACTTGAGCTGTGCGTGGCGTTACACATCTGAATGAGCGCGAGTCAAAAAAAGTGCGTGTAAAACACAGGGGAGGAAAGACAGTGGTTGTATCTTCTCTCCTAGAATGAGTTTAAACGTGCAAAAAATATGTCACACTACATTTTTTAGAACTGCCAAATCCTCTAAAGTTGATACGCAAACAGTAATAGGCAAAAGGAATGCGCGGGTTGTGTTTTGACCTGTGGGTTGGTTTGGAGCGGGTCATGAAAGTTGTAGTGCACTTTTACATTGGGCTTGTCTTATTCTTAATTACACTTGTATCTCAGTGAATAAGGGTGGCATTATGATAAAACACGCATCATTTTACAGATTTAAACTGCAGGCACCACTGTGGTCACTTGTGCCTACCTGTAGGCTACACACGCCATTCTGCAGCCGTCCCAAAAGCCTCTCCAAAGTTTGACCCAGAAGCTCTCTAATATGAAGCGCTCAGAAATATGAATAGTTGCAATTTTTGTGAGTTCGCAAACTATTGAGAATCCATCCTGGCGGGTTGTGTCCTATGGCAGTTCAGGTTAAGAGAATGGCTTTGGTGTAGTTTCTTTACAGTCCAAAAACGGAGACGATCGGCTCAGCGGCTTGTCTGGGTCCCGCAGATACTTCAGAGGTGAGCAGAGTTTAGTGAATATCGTAGAAAAAGATTCAGTTGTAGTCATCAGGACTCTGTTTTAGAAAAAAACTATACGTTTTGACTCTCATCCAAGAGTCATTCTCAATCAGTGAAACAAGTCTGAGAACTTCTGTTTATATCCTACTCAGTGAAAGCCCTGCCCACAGGGCGGGACCTCCTGATAATGGCCCATCGAAACTTAACTGGGATGGGCCTATTGTTCTATTGTTCCCTGGCTGCCTCACCTTGAGTGCCTGTTTAGCATTCGAATGCCTCGGGCGTCTCCAGGGTTTCAGCAGACCATTATAAACAACTGGAAGGTTGAATCTTAAACCTCCATTACGATTTAAGGAAGGATTCTCTTTTTTCAAACCATCTTTTCTCCCAGCTCAGAATCTCCACCTCACTGTCTTCAATAGAGTGGTTTGTGGCTTTGAGATGAAGATGTACAGCGCTTTGGGGTCCTGAACTCGCGTGTCTTCTGTGCTGATGAAGCCTCTTGTGAAGTGGCTGTTTAGTCTCCCCTATCTACCGCTCTTTACAACTTTCTTCACTGCATTGGATAGAATACACTACATTGCTCTGTTTTTGTGTAGGCATCTTGTCCTTAGGGTGAACCAGTTTTTGTCTTAAAGTATTGCCTGGTTTGAAATAAACAGGGACTTTGTGTTGTCTAAAAATTCCTTGCAGTTTTTCAGACAGTCCTGAGACATAAGGGATAGAGACACCCTTTCTCCTTGGTTCTGTTTCCCTTTTGTCCCTTTTTTCCTGCTTTTTGGTTCTCTTCACTTTGTTCAGAGCCCAAGTCGGGTATCCACAGGCTGAGAGAGCATTCCGGACGTGTGTTTCCTCTTTCCTCTTGCCCTCTGAGCTGGTGGGCACCTCTTGTGCTCTGTGTTGTAGTGTTCTGATCACTCCCAACTTGTGCTGTAGTGGGTGGTTGGAGCCAAAGAGCAGGTACTGATCCGTGTGTGTTGGTTTCCCATATACTTTTATCTGGAGCTTCCCGTCTTCTCCTCTGATAGTGGAACAATCAAGAAAGGCCAAGCGATTCTCTGTAGCATCTTCTCTTGTAAACCTGATATGCGGGTCCACTGCATTGATGTGCTCTGAGAAAACTTCCAGCTCTTGTTTCTTAATTGTCACAAAAGTGTCATCCACGTAACGGTACGAAAGGCTTGGTGCAATGCCTGAAAAGGAGGTCAGTGCCTTCTTCTCAAAATGCTCCATGTACAAGTTGGCCATTATGGGAGACACGGGCGAGTGAATATCATTATTTGCTCCAAGAGCTGCGTCTGGCTGATTTTTTTATAGGTCCGGGGTTTGCGTTGGTCCTTTTTCCGGGTAGTGCGTATGTACGTCACTGTCTTCCGGGTAGTGCGTAGGTAAGTCACTGGAACGTAATCTCCGATTGGTCGCTGCGTTGCGTCTGCCGCAAAAAAGTTAGCGTCCAACTTTTCTGTGGCCGCTGCTCAAACGCCCCCGTCGCGCCACGACTGCCGGTCAAAACGCATGATTGGCGGCGCAAAAACGCAGGATTGGCAGGTCGCGCGTCCACATAGACTTTGAATGTAAACTGGCCGCTTTGCCGCAGAGGTCGTAACATGGCTTTAGGCTCTGGCTGATTAACGGGTCAATCACATGGCATTCAGGGCCCCACAGGCAGGACTGGAACCAATCACAGAGCAGCATTATGGTTTAGGCAGAAGTCAAAACGAAAGTTATGTATGTAACTACGGTTCTATGAATCCTGGATGACCGCCAGAGGCGATGCCTTAAGCACTGAATGATCATCTTTTGCGCATGTGCAGGTCGAGAATTTTATGACATCAAAGTCACCTGTGACCTCTCTGTGACCCACGTGAGTCTATATAGTCACGTGACACCAAGAGCTCAGTCCCTTTTCTTCTCTCAAGCAACGCGGATTCCGAGGGACTGATCTCTCTGGCGCTCATCCGGGATTCTTAGAACCGTAGTTACATACGTAACTTTCGTTCTATTTCATCCCTTCTGACCGCCAGAGGCGGAGCCTTAAGCACTGGATGAAACATATCAACAATGTCCCAAGGGATCCCATAGGACAATAAAAATAATTGAGATAAAATACGCCTACCTTACGACAAGGAAGGGTGCTGTCTCAGAATCCCCTCTAGCGGGTTGGGGACTGTCACATTGATTCTGTAGAATCGGGCAAATGTAGAAGGTGAAGTCCAGGAGGCTGCCGTGCAGATGGCATCCAGGGGCACTCCGCTCATGGCCACCCAGGAGGTGGACAGGCTTCTGGCACTTCACACTTTCCGGAGGCTGACGCTTCTGAGAGATATAAGATTGCTCAACGGCCTCGACCACCCATCGGGCAAGGCGCTACTTAGAAAGAGCTTGACCTTTCCTGGGGCCATCATAGCATACAAAGAGGCAATTTGACTGTCGAACAGGTGTTGTGGCTCGTATGTAAGCCTCCAAGGCCCGGACCGGGCAGAGTGTGTTACCAGAGGCCCCTGTGTCAAACCGTGCAAGATGGAGGAGCTGAGCGCTACTCGAAGAAAACACCTTAGGAAGAAAAGAGGCATCCGGCCAGAGTGACCCCTGAACCCTCAGCATTCCACCTGCAGCAGGACTCACCCACAGACAAGGCCTGTAGTTCACCGACCCTCTTACCTGAAGCCATAGCCAAGAGAAAGGCTGTCTTGAACGAAATCCACTTGAGATCTACCTGATCCAACGACTCAAACGGCGGAGTTTGCAGTGCGTCCAACACCAGAGACAAATCCCAAGACGGGGCCACACGGCGTCTCCTATCCAGCGCATCCTGGCCCAGAGGACAGGCACCGTCCGTCAGCGAAAACCATAGGGGAATAGGGGACAGTGAATCGTCTCCCTGGACGCAAAGAGGTCGACCTCTGCCCTGCCGAACATTCCCCAAATGCTGTCCACCACTTCCGGGTGAAGTCTCCACTCCCCGGGCAGTGGACACTGACAGGATAGAAAATCTGCCACTACATCCCGTGGACCGGGAATGTAGGAAGCCCTCAAACTGAGAAAGTGGGGATCAGCTCACACCAGGAGCTGTCGAGTCAAGTCCATCAGCCTCACCGACTTCGTGCCCCCCAAGTGGTTGATGTGATGAACCACCGTGGTGTTGTCGGAGCAAACCGAGACATGTCTGTGTAAACCAGGTGGAAAACTCTTTTCCAAACTCTCTTTCATGTTACGTCATCACGTTGTTGCGTCGTGCGTCAGATGGTGTGCCGCCAATCAGCTGTATATTAACCCGGAAGTTAGTTGCGCTAGCGACATGCCGGTCGGAATTTCGGGTTGCTACAGGTGGGTTAAATGGTCACGTACCCTCCTAATTTTGTTATACTAGTACTACTGTACTTTAGTACTACTGTACTAAATGCTTTTTACTGTTCGGATCTTAGGAATCGACTACTGGGCCAAGACCATCTTAACTAGAGTGGGCATTTTGTTTTAACGTCGATTTGGTGAGTGAGCTGCCTTCGTTAGCTTAGCCTAGCCGCGCCCATTGGTTTGAATGGGGCGGTTAGCATTTTTCACTTGAAAACATGTGATGTGTATTGCTTAATTGTGGATGTATTTGGAAGCACTTTAAGGTCCAAACTTAATGATTGTTTGTCCCTATTACATTCAAAGCACTTCATGCACTTTCATCTTGATGGGTATTAATTCAATACACTGTTTAAGTATATGATTGAACAAGATGAGCTATTTTATGAATCGAATGTTATTTATTTATAAATTATGCTCTTTGATACCTTGCAATATTTAACACTGATATTGAAACTTGAAACTAGTTATACATCTCACTTGATTGATTATTTTGGTCCTGTTATTGTAGAGGCCAGGTTGGATGGCTAGGAACAGGCGGAACAGGAAACTGATTCAAACTGAACTTTAGGCAGTAAGCCTAAAGCCTCATGTCGAGCCGGACGCTACCACAAGAAATCTACCTGCTCTAGTCAGGCCGGTAGGAGGCTCTTGTAGCCACCCTTTTACTTTTCCCAAAGAACTGTGATTCAGCGTGACACATGCTGGGGACTTAGAAACTTTTTCTACTGGGTGATTTCATGTGAACTACCTTGAACTATGAATTTGCAACTAACTATAACATGTACATATCTCCAGTCTTTTGTAAATAAGTGAATGGCCATTCTTCTGTTGTCTATATGTCTATATGTTTGTCTACTCAATATAAGGTACCACAAAACTTAATTACGCTTTGTCTCCCTACTTACTTAATCTAGAATGTTCTTATTATAACTACCATTATTACGGCATTGTTACCAGTGTTTATGCACTATAAACGCCACCTTAAGTGACACACATGCTACATCTGCCACGCAGAACTGGAAGGAAGTAGACCAACTCCAGGTGCACTGCCATCAGCTCTAGCACATTTATGTGCTCCCCGCTGATGGGATGGGATGGGAGCCTAATGAAATACCCTGCTCTATCCAGGACCTGTCTCGCCACTGAGACAGGGACTCGAGACATTGCGGTGACACATACACCCGCCGGCGCCTGTGAACAGTCCGTGCCGGATTTAAGTGCAAGCCGTCAACTTTCCCAACAGACGGAGGTAAAGAACAAAAGGCAACGACTGACCTTCCCGGACACCGGGAAGCATGTCCATAATGCTGTCGACTCGCGGAGTTCAGGGACAAGCGGTCATGGCAACAGAATTCAGGGTGATCCCTAAAAAAACAGTCTCGTGGGAAGGGACTAAATTGGCCCGCACACCCAACCGCCCGAAGTGATAGAGGACAGTTTGGGTGTCTTGACTGTAAGTGGGAGCAGAGACATGCCAGTCGTCCAGGTAAGGCAGTATTTTTAAGCCGCATGCCTGGAGGGGAGCCAGAGCTGCAGCAACGCATCTGGTGAAAACCCTCGGGGACAGAGACAGACCAAAAGGAAGGACTCTGAACTGGTAATGATGACCTCGAAACGCAAAACGCAGAAACTGCTGGTGGCACGATGCAATTGGGACATGAAAGTAGGAATCCTTGAGGTCTGTGGAAGTGAACTCGTCGGGAGCTATTGCCTGCAACATCTCCGTGGTTTTCAACATGTAGAATGACAGGGTTTTAAAAAACACATTGAGACCTCGAAGGTCCAGAACTGGGCGTAGATCGCCAGTCTTCTTTGGCACCAGGAAATACCGGGAGTAATAGCTCCCTGGATCCTGCAGGGGCAGGGCACACGCACTATTGCCCCCTTGTCCAGTAAAATGGTTATCTCCTGAGTAAGCGCCAGGTCCACGGCCTGTTACAGGAGGCCAACGGCGGAACTGGCCAACGGCGGAACTGAATATGGTGTCCTCCCAGGCCTGAGCAGAATGAGGTGGTCCTGAGACCGGAGTCCGGGCCACCCTTCTCCAATCAAAGGGCTGTCCACCCCGAGGACGCGTGGTGCTCGTATGGGCCAACTGGGCAATGGACTGAAGGCCAGCTGCAGGCGGGCCGCCAAAAGAGCTCTCCTGGGACAACCGGAAGGCTCCGTAACGTCCTCTTACACGGTTCCGTGAGGGGAGACCACGGAGGGGACAGTCCGTTGGCGCTTCAAAAAGGCACTAGTAGTAGCCTCAGTCACTTGGGCATGGCATCCTCCTCATGCATGGGCACCGCATCCCGTGCAGGAAAACCCAGATCACTGCAACGCTCGCCCAGAAATGGGCGAGCCTGTTGCAGGAGCGCCTTCATCTGGGCCAACTCAGACGTGAGGTGGTCCATACGAGCAGACAACTTCCTGTTGTCCCGCTTCTTTCGCTCTAAGGAGGGCGGAACCGAGAAGGCAGGGCGATTTAAACCAGGAGTTTGAGCGGCGGGTAACCGATCTGACCTCGACTCAGTCTCCCAGTCGACGGGCTCAAACGCCGCCAGACGAGCAATCCGGGCTGAGTGAGGCATCACGACACAATTGGGGCAAGCATCCGTAGTGAGGCCTTGCCTCAAATGCTCCACGCCCAAGCACTAAGGGCATAAATCGTGCCCATCGTCCTGCTGCATCGGCGCCATACAGGCCCTGCAGACCAGCGTCTCGAGCATTTCGAATACGAATACCCTTACGAAAATCAGGGCAGGCCATGAACGCCCCTTTATAATTATATTTTTATTTTTATTATTTTTCAATATAAACAGTCAATGGGGGCTAACCCTAGCCGAACCAGGTCGAGCTGGAAACGCCACTAGTGATTCGAAACTGAGTGTTTAGCAGTACTAAGACACAAAAAACGAGTTGTTCGGGAAGAGGACGCCACTACAGACTCTCAACAAAAGACACTGAAGCAGGGTTAACGCAACTGCTCAGGATAGTGGGGAAAAAACAAACCCAAAATAATTAGCTGTCAAACAGCACAACAAAGCGGGACGAAAGCGGCCGCTCGAGCCAACTACGGCAGTAGCACACAATAAACGGAGCAGGAACGAAACCGGCTGCTCAAACACGACTGTGCAAAACCAGTCAAAAGACAGCTAAAGCAGCTCTGAAACAATCAGTAGTCAGGCTCATTCTTTTCAATGTTACTTACCTGGCAGTGTAGTCGGCTACCACCACCTAGCTGCCACCAGTCGACGATGGCAGAATGCCGGCGTAAACAGCCCCTGAAGGACGAGAATACTCGCTGCCTCGACGTAAGTCACGGGGCTAAGCAAACCAGCAGATCGTATACAATTCAATGTTTCCGCTTCAACTCAACAAACCTGCGCGCGAGAAGAAGAAAAGGGACTGAGCTCTCTGTGTCACGTGGCTATATAGACTCACGTGGGTCACAGAGAGGTCACAGGTGACTTTGTTGTCATTAAATTCTCGACCTGCGCATGCGCAAAAGATGATCATTCAGTGCTTAAGGCAAGGCCTCTGGCTGTCAGAAGGGATGAAATAGAACAACTGAAACAAAACAAACATGGTAGTACTTAAACCTGTTTTAAGAAAAATATGAACAACTTTCTTTTTCAGAAATGTGCACACATGGTGCTTTGTACATTTGTGGATGAGAACAAGGATTGTACTTTTCTGAACACTGGATTTAACACTATTTAAAGCCTACTTCTTCCACTGTTGCAACTCTCTGACCAATCAGCGTGAAATCTTTTTTTAACATTGGAGGCTTTCAGCGAGAGCCTTCCCAGATTGATTAATGTAAATAACTCAATTCTGAGTGAGACACAGATCAATCTGGCGTGTGCCAGGTTAGTGACACAACTCCTACCTACTGTGCGGTGACAAACTTTTATTTCGTTCAAAACTCCCTCGCGATCCTTCAGCACTCCAGATGGCTGGAAAAACCCAGGCATTCAAAGCGTGCCATGGGAAACTAACGGTGAACTGGAACATGTGGACTGGATTTCCTTAAATACTGGAGTTTTCACACTGAATATGTGTACAGTTGATTTTGTTGATCATAAAATATCTACTCAGCCTGCAAAATCTACCTGGGTTCACCACCTGTTTTGCGATCTGTTTGGACAAGAGTAGGAGCGAAGCAGGTGATTGGCTGTTCCTCTCGCAAAATATGAAGTTTCAACCCGAGCTGATCTGAAATTAAAAAACGAACAGAAGATGAAAATTAAATATTGCTAACCACTAAGCAATCATATACATAACTGCAGAACTGTAATAATCTTTTTTGTCACACAGAGTTTGTCAGTTAAGGTTTTATCGTTGCTGGAGCGACTGGTTTGGCTTCTATTGTTTCTATTTTGTCCATCATAAATATAAATGTTTGAGATTAAAAACTAAGGCTACAGTATACTGCGATGTTTGAGCATGTTTATTGATCTCTAAATATAACTCTGTGTGATATTGTAGGCCGAGTAGATAATGCACCTACAACAGCCATATCTGCAGTGTGTTGATGAGTGACGAAATATGGTGTTGAAATATTCATTGTGACGAGCTTGTGCAGAGGTGAATGTAGAAAATTAGAGTGCTCACTCATTTTAAATCAGCAGCGAGGACAAAGATGCAGCTTATCTATGTTTGCCAAAAGTGTGGTTATACTGTATGTATGATAGCTGTTTTGTTAGAAATTATAGTTACAAAGTTTTATTGCTAATGCTAATAACCAGACGCTAGTGAACGTACCTTGCTCCTCGCTCAGAATCCAATTTCTCTGGAGGAACTAGAACAAAATCGAATCAATAGCTTACTCAGAGTCACCTGTGCAAAAGAAATACCATTTTAGTCCTTTTGGATTTCAGTATATGCTTGTAAGTATATGCTTTTGGGTAAAATCTACAAGTTATAATCAAAATTATGGGTATTTGATGTCTCTTTTGCAACAGAAGTGCACACTTGAAGGATTCAGTCAGAAAGAATAATAATATACAGCATTACTTCTATATAGGGCAATAGTTAAGCCGGTTGAGTGCCTTGAAGGTAGTAAAGTGGTATATTAAAAAAGTATAAATCTGAAGTTTACAAGTTATAGATAAGACAAAATGGGCAAGAGTAAAGATTTTTTACAACATTATTGGAACAAATGTCTCTGTGTGAACCAAGTGTCCTCTACAGGCTTTTGTTGAAGTCTAGTTGGTGAATCAGGGACCCATGCTGTTGACCTAAACAAATAAACATTGACATTTTGTTAAATCCATGTTTACCACTCCCAACACAGTGTGTACAGAGGACAAGCCTTGTGCAAACAGCTCAATACAACTTTATCTGATCAGACTGTGGACAACACCTCTCCAAGACGCACAGCGGACATCACAGTATTGCCAACTATTGTAGGCCCGAGCTGGCAGGAGAGACTGTTTGCCTTGTAAGTACCACACGCAGCAACTCCCAGGAAGTCATTTGTTCCTTTTGCCATCTAATCAATGCCACCTAAGCTCCAGATAAACCAATGGGCGCCTCCCAAAAGGTCACTGGAGCCATTACGGTGTGTTTACTGAATTAAAGACCATACTTGTGTCTTTGCTGTGTGACTGCTATGCTTTAAATTCCTAATTGAAACACATGAAGATGCTCCAACATTGCACACATATAGTTTATGGGTGTACGAGTGAGCCGCCCTGCCTCCGAGGAGTTATATCAGTGTCGGCATCTATCTTGTTAAAGGTGGAATGGGCCGGGCAGGCGGTGTGCTGTCACCTTATTTTTCTGAAACCATAAATTCAGTGCATAAAACTCACTGGAGTAAAACTCTCAAAGGGAAAAGTACATTTTCTTTGCACCCATGGAGATTATGCTCTGGCAGACACAAAGATTTAAAGTGTCAATAAAGGTTCAAAACAAAGCTTTTTCTCAGTCCTTTACGGCCATGCACAACTGAAATATTCATCCACATTTAACACCCACAACACCACAGGAAGAAACAACAATATAAATATGGAGTTTATTTCCATTAATTTTACATCAGACAGTTCACTTTCCGCACTTTCAAGCTGGGGTATGACTTTCATCTAAAATGGTAAATCTCAAGGTGACTGAAGCTATGAATAATCCCATGTGTTTGCGACTTTGATTATTGCCATCTCCATCAGATGAGCTCATATCCCTTCGTACTGTGGCTCACACTGTAATGTCCGGAGACATAGCAATAGAGGGATAGAATAATTCTTCCCTTACCTGCGATCAATCACACAATTTAATTTGAGGCTGATGGCTGAGAAGGGATCCATGAGCCAATGATTGGACGAGGTAAATTTAGGACACTCCTGTTAGGAGAATATGGACGACCTCAAGAGGATAATGTTAAAATCAATATTTAGATAACAAGTATGGATTGTTTCTGTTATTGAAGGTGGACTGGGCTGGTGGTGTTGGACAGACACAGCAAATCCCAGAAGCAAAAAAACAAACATCTTTTAACCTTTCCTCTTATATGGTTCTAAAATCACATAACACATGGAACATTTCATCTGACAGTTGTACTGTATTTGAATATGTTCTTGTCAAACTCCTGTCAGTGAGAAGGATATACGGAGCGTGGATATTGGCATTTGTCTGTATTTGTATTCAAAACCCATTAGTACTTCACTCCATTAGAAAGGCGGATATATCCTTGCCGTTGCAATCCCACAGTAAAGAAGATATTTTATTTGACCACTGGGTACTTTAAGGTCCAGCTTTTGTTGGAATCTTATTACTCTACAGTCAGATACAAATTTTCAATATAATTCTGTTTCTAATCAGTGCGGTCAGTGTATGTGTTTACTACTAAGCACTAAATGGTGATTATCTGTGTGCCAGCAACACAATTAGCGTGAGTTGTGATGGAGGCCAGGGTTTCGAGCAGGAAGATGGAGTGCTAATAACAGACCCACAGGGCTCGCTCGACCACACCACATCCATCTCTCTCTCTCCCTCTCTCTGCCTCTCCCTCTCTCCTATAACTTTCACTTTCTTGCCTCTCCTTTCCTGTTCTTCTTTTGCTTGATGGTTCTTGTCCTCTCCAGCCGAGCCTAGTGTAATCTCCAGCTCCCCTGTGGGCGCAAGGAGTAAATCAGCGCCGCTGGATCACAGGCATCAATCTCAGCCAGGCCTCAGGATGGGCCACTTGTGCGCCCACAGGGAGGCATTTCCTCTTCACTCCAAATGAGAGACAAATGTTGCAGGGAGAGAGCCATGCAGCACAGTGGGGAGGCAAAGGCAGGCAATGGGGGGTGTCAGACGGGTGGGAGCGTGGGGTAAGATTGGCACAGAGTAAAAGTGATAGATTGTTAAAACGGAGACAAGTGGGTGAGATAGAAGAGGAAATATAGACAGAGCAAAAGTGTGCAGTCAGCATAAAAATGTGAGCCTTTGTCTTTAAAAAGTAATTGAAAGTGCCAGTGGAGAGGAGCGGTTTAACTACTTTACCTCCAGTTGTACATTTTCCTGGAGAAAATGTGTGGCGAATTTATTTCCCTAACTAATGCCACTTCAAGTTTTGTGTAGAATACTAGGTGCAGCAAAGCAACTCCTAACACCTTCAAATGAGAAACGTATGCAGTTATTGCAGTTCATTCACAGTGTAAGAGTGCTGAGTCAATTGCATAATGAAGAAAAAAAAGTCAATTAAATTTGACCAAACCCTAACCCAAGCCTTATGAGCTGCAATATTTAAGCATAACAAATGGCAACAAGTGACTCCACAAACCTTTTCTTCACCTCTGCTATTTGTGTGGATAAGGCCGGAGAACCCCAAAGGAGTCAAGTGAGCATCTTCAGAACCATTGCCCTTGTGAGATGTTTCCAGTCAGTATCCAAAGTGAACCAAAGATGGAACAAAGGTGAACATGTCAGGTGATGCAGGACTGACCAACAAAGTACTTTCACTGTCAGAGAAATTGTGTTGCTAAGGGTGTAATACATACCCGATGTAAATTAACAAATATTTTTTCCTCCAACTTTTCTCTTCAACCTGCTGTGATCAATATCTATAATATATTGCCCTAACATTTCCTGTCTGGTATTTTCATATTTAGTTGATGTATACACAAAAGATCAAGACAAAGCACAGTTGCCATCTGTGTAAACACTTAGTATGCAAATATGTAGATTCCTCTCTGCACATTGGGCTATGTTTTTCTCATTATGATGTATGGGATGATTGCTTGAACATTTTATTGAATTGTTTTCATGGATGTGTAAATCCAATTGCGTTGACCAAACTTTGGGGTAATGCAATTTTTAAGGTTGGTGTTTTATCATTTGAATATGAGCACTGCACTATTATTTCCCCAATGGCTGAAGTAAATGAACCTTTCACAGGTACAAAAGATGCATCAATGTAAGCCTGAGTCCAATATTATGTCACTAGAAAAACTAAATATAGCCCTTTTAACAGGAGGATGTATTGCGTCATGTGAACAACAGTAAACTTATGCATACTATTTGAAAGTACTCTGAAATACTACAATAGGAAAGAAGTAGAGGTACAAACTTTTTAAAGTAAAGCCTAGTGTGAATTTGATGTAAAACGAGTGTGTAAAAAATACTGTTGGTACGTTTTACCATTTGAATTATTAATTGCGGAATGTATAGGCCACTTGGAAAGGGACATTTTGTTTCGAGACTTGATTTAGAAGCTGTAAAATCAACAAAAATGACTAGTATAAAAAGCATATCCCTAAAGTATATCCCTTGCTTACTCTCTGCTCATCTTTCTTTCTCTCTTGTCTCCTTCTCTCTTCTCCTGTCTCCTTCTTTTGGCTCCTACCAACCTCTCTTGTCTCATGTCTCCTTCTGTCTTCACATGTCTCCTTCTTTTGTCTCCTACAACATACTCACGTCTCATGTCTCCTTCCCTCATCTCCTCTCCTACCTTCTCCTCTCCTACCTCCTTTACTCTCTTGTCTCCTTATCTCATCACCTGTCTCCTTCTCTCCTCTGATGTCTCCTCGTCTCTTCTCTTGTCTCCTTCTCGTCCCTCTCGTCTGCCTCTTCCCTCATCTGCCTCCTTCTGTCCATCTTCTTGTCTCCATCTCTTGTTGTCAATCTCCTTCTCTCGTCTCTCCTCTCTTTCTCTACTTTCTTGATTCCTTCTCCTCTTCTCTTATATCTCCTTCGCGTCTCTAATGTTTCCTCTCCTCTCATGTTTCCTGTCCTCTCTTGACTACTTTCCTCATCTTCTCCCCTACCTCCTTGTCTTCTCCCCTGTCTCCATCTCCCCTCTCCTTCCTCCTTCACTCCTCGCTGCACTTGCACTAAGGTACAGTGGGTGACAAATGATAAGAGAGGCTTTCACAGAGATTGGCAGGTTTAAGGATATAAAACTGGTAAATACACATCTGTTGTCCCCACTCCTGAATTGGCAGTCGATGGTTGCTCCAGTGCCTTGATTAAGAGGCTCAGTATTTTACAGATTGTCATGGCAAAGTGTGAAATGTGGTTGGTGCTGTCCTGCATCTGTACATAGTAAAGATTTAGAGGTATACTTTGGGACACATTTTTCTTGTATAATGAATGCCTATATGTTCTAAACGTAGTGAAGACGTTTTGGACTTAACCGCACAGCTACCTAGCCTTTGCAATTGTATTTAATTTGGATCTTATTGTGTCATGAATGCAAGTCAGTTATTATCTGCTCATGGAAATAAGCTTATAGCTAAAACCTTCAGAAAATAAAACTGGCCCAAACCCCAGACTTTGACTGTTAGAGTGAATTCCAGCAGTGAACAATTCTAAACCCCCTTCAATCCATTCAAACATCCTTTTATTCAGTGCATTTCTAAGCTTCCACTGTTTGCTCTTCAAACATTCAAATATATCCACACATAATCCTTCACCAACAATGAGCCAATACATATTCACAGTTACAAGTTATTAAATAAATGTATATTTAGAAGAACTGAAAGGCAAATGGAGCTGTCAAAAATGGTATTAATCTAAAAAGGTACTGTAGAATATTGGAGAAAAAGGTTCTTCTACCCTGACTGCCTGCATAAAGACCAAAGTTGAGACAAATTCAGAGACTGATTGCATTAATGAGAATCACATTCTTTCTCAAAATAAGACTAATTATTTATTTATTAACTTTTATTTAACCAGGTAAGTAAGCCGATGAGATTGAGGCCTCTTTTAAAAAAGGGTGACACAAGGAAAGACACAACAGCACAAAATCATTAAAAACAATTACACTAATAAAGACATTTAAGAGCAAATAAAAACATAATTTATATTGACTCACTTTTTCTTTTTCTTTTTTAAATTGCTTGAAAACCCCTAATTGGGACCAGCTCTCATAACGTCAAATCTGATCATTTGAATTGAAAGTGGTAATAATTACTTACATGTAAAGATGAAAAAAAGCTAGTAGAAGGACAAATCATTCAATTATTTCCAAGGCAATTGGAGCAAATTGTTGTAATTTATCTATTGGAGAGAATATAAAACAGAATATGTAGAAAAAATTATATTTTCAGTATTTGTAAATATAAGTGAAACAAATCATGCACCGAATGTACCAGGGCTTCATAGTCTGTGCAACTGAAAACGTCTGTGCAGATGCTCTCCTCTCCACTCCCTGATTCCATGTGGGTCTGATCTATAGATTTCTTTATTCCTCCTCAAAGGCCCCTTTTGCCCTGGGTTATGCCTGTAAATCAACCAAATGGCACTGAATGTGTAGCACCCATCAGAGACGCCGCTCTGAAAAGACTCTTTTCTTTTGTGGAGTTTGCTCTCTGTGTGTTTTGAAGGCGTCTCTAAAGGTCTGAAGTGCGTCTGCAACACAGAAGCTGGATTTATTGACAAATCGTACAAAGGCTCTACCTCTGTGTTTGAGATTGAACTTCAAAAAGCAGCCACAACTCTGACAGGATACTGTGTACAGCAAAAGCAAACCAGACGTGAAATTAAGTAACTCAAAATCAATCTGAACCAGTTTTTTATCCTGCAGAATAAATCATATTTTGGACTATGGCATATGAGCACATGCATTTCCAAAGACAGTGCAAAGTACCAGAAATATGTAACAACAATTTATTAGATTTTTTTCCCCAGCACTTCTTTTACTTACCTTAAATTATGAGCTATAAATGTCACCAAATGTTCACCCAATGGACCCATAACAACCGACACTAAGATGATAAAGAGAGTAGAGCTACTGTTTAGTGAGTGGATGTAAAAGGTTATTCTCTAACATTGCACAATTAACTTAAGTGTGGCAACTGCAGCCATTGTCAGAACATGGTGGACACTGACCACTTCAAAACACAGACAGAATATATTATATTTAATCATTCATCAACTGTAATACCACTTTTGTAGAGTACAGATTAGAATGGTCCTGGGGACGGTTCTATATTGGAAGGACAAAGCTTAAAAACAAAGAGTTGCTGAGCATAAAAACTTGATAAAAATAGACAAATTCTAATACAGTATGTCTGTGCACTATAAAGACGTTTTATGGTTTAAAAATAGCACACATATTACATGTGTATATACTATAAGTTGTGTTTAACATAACACATTAAAAAGAGGTGGAGACAGACTTATGCCCGGTGTACACTGACTCCGATTCGGGTGCGGTCCCGGACCAGCACTGGTCCCTCCAGACTTACAAAGTGCTTAAAATCAATGCGCCCTGTTACACTGACCGCCGAGCACCACACGAGTCCGGGAGACGCGCGGGTCTGCGGAAATAATTAGCAAGAAGTCTATCTTTGCGGCTTCCCGGTCATTTCAAGTGTTCTCGCGCAAAAATACGTGAATCTGCGTGGCGTTCGTCACAAACGGCTCACAGTGGACTGGAGTTGGTGTAACAGGATATCTGCAAGTAACCCACATGGTTCTTGGACCACACCCAAACCGGAGTCAGAGTGTATCCGGAAAGTATTCACTTATCTCACATTTTGTTATGTCACGGCTTTATTCCAAAATTGATAAATTATTTGCGTGTGGTGACTTTTATTGATGGGCAAGCAAATATATAAATCAATATTTAGTGGATAACATTTGCCCACAAAACTAACATGCAAAAGTGAGTTTTAAACATGAAGGGCAAATGCATCGCCTACTGGGCAAAACTGCCATACCTGTATAATATGCCAAATGGATAAAAAAAGCTCATGTGGCAGTATGTGGTTTTGCCACAACTTTAGGTTCAGAAGGTAGCGCTTTAGAGTATAAAAGCCTCTCTAGTTGTCGTCTTCTCTCTCTGACTCTTACATTTCTGCTTCCGGTCCTGCGTATGCCCTGTCTTCGGTACACCAGGTAGCTATTCAAACCGTTGTTTCCCAATTTAACACTGTAGCCATTGCATAATGCCTGTACTTTTGTAGTGCGATGTGACGAGCCCCGTGACCAACCGCTTCATGGCACTTGTTGTCCGTCTCTTGGGTGGCTGTCGCATCTTCTGAAGCTGGGGTCCGAAGTGTCGGCTATAGTGCTGTCAGCCGTCACCCGTCAAGGGTGCGCGTTCACGAGCCTTTACATGAAGTAGGTTCTGCCACGGTACGGTGCATAGGAATTACTATTTGTTATGAGCTAATCCAAATTTCTTATATTCAGGCTTCGGGATTGCTGCCTTGCCTCTCTGTTGCTGCGTACCTTTCTGTCGCTGCTTTGCCTTACTGTATGGGCTGCCTGCCCTGTGCCACGGTGCCTGTGTTCTGCATCGTCTGGTTCATGTTTGATGTTGTTTATTTCAAACCAACAATGAGCAACGAGAGCGAGCAATATTACCACTAATGAACTCAAAAGACTTATATCTTTATATCTGAAACCAAGAACAAAGTATTTAAAATATATGAATTAGATAATAAATTATTGTAACTAACTGAATGGCCTCCTTTTTCATCAATGTGGACAAACCTGTGCGCCTTATTGTGCTGCATATGTTAGGTATGTTACATGCCATGCTTGTTGGAGATATATTGATATATAGATATAGAGATATAGAGCACAGCGAGGTCACGTAGCTTGAGACTTCCCGTACGTGAGTAGTGACACGCTTCCAAACCATCAGCAATAGCTTTTGATGTATAAAGGACCATACCCGCTAACACCTGAGACAGCATATCTGGCGTGAAAGATACTGCATTATTACAGGCACTCACAGGTAAGTTTAATGCGTTTCTGTTTTGACCAGCGGTTGCCCTAGCACTTTTGCGGGGGGGTGGCATAGGCGCGATTATCTTGGATGGTGCTGCCCTCCGCCGCGAAGCAGGCCCTGGTCTTTCTTCCACCTCTTCAGACAAACCCGGACTTCCCACAAGTTGACCGATGCGCCCATGCTAGGTTATGCCGACTTTCAGTTACCCTTTATCCTAGAGACAGATGCTAGCAACCTTGGTTTAGGTCAGGTATGTCTGAACTACGGCTCGGGGGCCAAATGCGGCCCTCAGACCAATTTTTGTTGGCTCTCTGGTTTCCTGCTCAGTTGGTCCAAAAAACAAAAAGCACTACTTTTTACAGTAAAATTGGACAAATTCAAGAATTTTGATGTTACACAAACTTAATATTAATGTTTCAAGTCTTATTAAAAAGTGTGGAAGCTCATCCAAACTATGTTAAATGCAAATTATAAACGATTCACCTCATTGTCGAGTTGTCTGTGGCCTTCTGCTGTATATACGTTTCAAAATGCGGCCTAAGTGAGGAGAATCTTCACCGGGTTCGTCCATCATGTCAACATCCAACAGTTGGTCACTTTCAATTTTACTCCTGCTTTCGCCCTCTGACTTTTCTAGCTTTCAACTGGTTCATCAACTTGTTCCACTAGCAGGTAGTCCGGTTCTGAGTCTGTGGATTCAGTGTCTGAGTCTTCATCAGCTTCAGGCTCATGAACAAGGGGAACCGTTTTACCTTCTAGACTTGGAGGTGGCAAAGGCCCTACACAAAGACGAAGATTGGACCTATGCACTGTCTTTAGTGGACCACCATTCAACGGGATGTCGTCACCGGGACATCAATGATTTGAATCTTATTCCTGCCAATAGGACGAGGGCGAAGGTACACAGGCTGCCCCATTTCAACAGTTGGACAATAAACTTTTGTATTCTGACGGGCCATCCTTTCTGCTGCTTTTCTTTCCAAAAACTCTCTGGCTCTCTGATGGGCAGTCTGAAGACGCTCTCGGTGGGCTCTGAGCCAGTCTAGGTTCTCATCTTTTGTTGTCTCCTGCCCAAGCAGAGCATCGACACGGAGATGGGGGTGTACTCCAAACAACATGTAGTAGGGAGAGTACCCGGTCGAAGAGTGTGGGGTCACATTATAAGCGTACACAAGTTCAGCTAGATGTTCAGCTAGATGTTCAGGCCAGTGAGTTTTTTTTTTAAGGGGGAAGTGTTTTCAGAAGGTCATGTAAGGATCTGTTAAACCTCTCACACTGGGGGTTTCCCTGCGGGTGATAAGGTGTGGTACGGTTCTTCTTCACCCCATACAAACCGCATAATTCGACTATCACGGCACTCTTGAAATTTCTGCCCTGATCCGAGTTCAAGCGCTCAGGCACCCCGTATTTCATGAACCACTCTTTTAATATGACCTTAGCAGTTGTGTCTGTCCTCTGGTTTCTAGTGGGGAAAGCTTGGCTGAACTTTGTGAACACATCTGTGAGAACCAGAACATTTTCACACCCATCACCTGCACAGTCGAGTACAGTGTAGTCAGCAGCAACAACTTCAAGAGGACGGGTAACTAGAAATGGAGTTTGGGGTCCATGGACTTTGAGTTGTGGCAACTTTGCTAACACGCATCTTTGACAGTTTTCATCCATTTCTCTACGTCCTCATGCATTCCTTACCAAAAACACCTTTGTTTCAAGAGCCCAAGTGTCCGTTCTATCCCTTGGTGTCCCACACTGGTGAGGACTTTTTCCTTGAGGCAGGAAGGCAATAACAGCTGGTGGCATTTTCCAAAATGTACATCCTCAATCTCATGATACAAGAGTTCATTGTTTCAAAAGTACCGTACTGGGATCTGCAGAGTTTGTCTTTCCTGTAAAGAAGGTTTTTGTCTCTTATCCCAGAGCTTTTCAAAACTTGAGTGTTGTATCTGAAGCTTGGAATGCCTGGAGCTCAGCTTTGGTGTAACTGGGAAGAGTTGGTGTGTTGCTCTGCACTGAATCCCTGTCCCCACTTTCCATGTGTAAAACACTCAGCTGTCTGACTCTGCAGTGCTCAACCCCTGCAGTGGCTAACTCTGAACCCAAAGCGGTGCTTTCCCTACGACCGTCACATATAGCTACACAACCGTCAAACTCTGCTTCCTCTGAATCTGGCTCTGACTCTGTTAAAGCTGGCTGCTCGGTTACAACAGCCTGGCCAGTACTTATCAAAATCAAACACAGCTAACTGTGCAACCCAACGCTTTTGGATTGAACCCAACTTGGCTTTAGAATAGGTGACAAAGCAGTTTATTGTCAGTTAGGACTGTGAACCTGGACCCAAGGAGGTAGCTGCGAAACGTTTCTGTTACCGCCCATTTCAACGCGAGAAGCTCCAGCTTCATGCAACTGTAGTTCCTGTCGTTCCTCTCAGCCCCTCTAAGCCTGCGACTCGCATAAGCTATGACCTTTTTCTTCCCACCCTGAACCTGATACAACACTGCACCTAAATCAGGGGTGTCCAAACTTTTTTCACCAAGGGCCGCATTTTGAAACGTATATACAGCAGAGGGCCACAGACAACTCGACAATGAGGTGAATCGTTTATAATTTTGCATTTAACATAGTTTGGATGAGCTTCCACACTTTTTAATAAGACTTGGAACATTAATATTAAGTTTGTGTAACATCAAAATTCTTGAATTTGTCCAATTTTACTGTAAAAAGTAGTGCTTTTTGTTTTTTGGACCAACTGAGCAGGAAACCAGAGAGCCAACAAAAATTGGTCTGAGGGCCGCATTTGGCCCCCGAGCCGTAGTTCAGACATACCTGACCTAAACCAAGGTTGCTAGCATCTGTCTCTAGGATAAAGGGTAACTGAAAGTCGGCATAACCTAGCATGGGCGCATCGGTCAACTTGGCGTTAAGAACATCAAGACCTGGACTCCAGGCTAACTGGAACAATTGTTTGGCCTGAGCTGGACTACTCTCCTTGATACAAGCATTTACAATGTCGTGAAGTGGCTCTGCAACCTGTGAAAACCCCTCAATAAACCACCTTTGATAACTACAGAAACTCAGAAAGGACTGGAGAGCTTTAACAGAGCTTGACTGAGGCCAGGTTTTCACAGCACTTATCTTCTCAGGATCAGTGCGTACACCCTGAGCCGAAACCTGATGACCTAAAAGCTTTACTTCAGACTGGAAGAAAGCGACACTTCTCGACTGACTTTTAGACCTGTTTCTTTCAGCCTCTGGAGGGCAGTTCCAAGTCTCTCAAGGTGTTTTTCAAAGGTTTTGGAAAACACAAGCAGGTCGTCCAAGTAAACAAGAACAATCTGGAAGGCAAGGTCACTCATTGTTGCTTGCATTAATTGCTGAAACGTTACAGGCGCGTTGCATAAAAGGACATTCGTATATATTCATATAGGCCGAAAGGTGCTGTAAAGGCCGTTTTGTACCTGTCTTTTTTATGGACTGCAACTTGATGGTAACTGCTGGCAAGGTCAATGCTTGAGAAGAACTCTGCACCACTTAAAGCATCCAGACTTTCATCAATACATGGTAGCGGAAATGCATCACGTCTAGTCTTTAAATTCAACTTCCTGTAGTCTACGCATAGCCTCAGACTACCATCGGGCTTACGAACTAAGACTATAGGAGCTTGAACTTTTTTTGACGACACCCTTTCTTAACAGTTCTGAAATGTTCCCTCACTTCTTTGTACTGATTTGGTGGGATCCATCTGTACGGCTGGTTAACAGGTGTCTCGTCCAATACTGGGATATCATGTTGGACATGCTCAGTGTAGCCCAGGTCTTCGTCATGCACTGCAAAATCATCAGCATACTTAAGTAATTGTGCCTTTAACTCTGTTTGCAGCTCACTGGTGCCACCTAAGTGTAGCCGATCGAACAGGGCCTGCATGTCTTTGTCAGGTTTCTCTTCGCCATTCTGACTAACAGTGACCTCCTCGTGTGTAGCTGGTATGCGCTGAAACTTTACTTCATAAGGGTCACCTTCAATGCACTCAAATGGGGTCAGAACACCTAATCTGGCTTTACATGGGAAGTCACACATCATTTTGAGAGAAGTTGATCACTTGGACTGGAAATACATGACTATTGACGGATACAACCGTGGGCACAACAATAACACCACCAGTTAGGAGTATTGCCTGGTTCTAGTATCATAGCAGAGGTGTCATTAGTCTCTCTCTTAGGCCCCTTACATAAACTGTGGACACTGAAAGGGCAGGCAGGTGATATTTGTTTTTCTGTGCGACACAAGCCAAGGCCGTCTTTTCCACCAGTTCCACCTCCTGTACTCTCTGAAATTCATCTCTCTACTCTGAATCCAGTTCTCCTCCAAGTGCTGCATCAAATTCTGTTAGTATCAACTCTCTACACCGTTTTGCAATGTTCATTCCAATTATGCCAGGTGGAGATGGATCAAATTCATCTTTGTCTGTTTTACGGCCATCTCTGTCTCATTGTTATCAAAAATCCACATTCAGGTAGTGTCACTCCCATTACTTGAATATCTAGCTCAACACAACCCAGGTAAGGTAGTGGTAGCTTTTTAGCAGCAGTGATTTTCAGCCATTTCGATGTACAGTGCATGACTGATGCATCATCTTCCCCATGGAGATGGTTCCTGAAAAGGCTCTCAGTTAAAGTGCTTACATTGCTTCCTGAGTCTATGAGGCATTGCAGGGAAACACCACCTATTTGAATGTCGACAATGGGGCATTTACCTACTGCATTTCTCAAAAAGCGCAAAGTTTGTGGTGAGCTTTCGGACTTACCTCGCATTGCCTGGCTCCTAGAAACGGAGGGACCTTGTTTCCCTGTACAGCCGAGGCAGTTGTGCTCGTCTGGATTGGAGCTCTACGTGCTGGACATTGTCTAGCCATGTGTCCAACTCCTTCACACCTTAGATAGGCTGACCTTCTTCAGTATATCTGGGAGTTACCAGTTAACTGGCTTATTGGTCATGTTTGGTACAGTTGACTTGGTTTTTTGTGTGCTGAGATCACGCACAGCAGTTGTTAACTCTCCAATACCTTTACTTTGCTGAGCTATTATTTTCACAACTTTCTGGAGTGTTTAGGCCAAGTCACTTTCTGTGTTGCTGTTGGACCTTGCATTTACAGAATATCCATCAAGACTCTCTACCACAAGGTTTCTATTCCTCGCCACATTTGAAGTTCTGTTACGGTCTTCGAGGCTCCACATAATGGCTTCTTCACATACATCAAACAGGCTGGACTGTGGTTTCTCTCTGATCAGCCACATGTACATAAGTATTCACAGCCTTTGCCCAAAACTTTGTTGAAGCACCTTTGGATTACAGCCTCAAGTTTTTTACTATAATGCTACAAGCTTGGCACACCTATTTTTGGCCGGGTTCTCCCATTCTTCTTTGCAGAACCTCCCAACCCCAAGATATTCAAGCTATTTCAAACTGGGCTCTGGCTGAGCAACTCAAGGACATTCATAGAGTTGTACTGTAGCCACTGCTTTGTGATTCTTGCTATGTGCTTTTGTAGCCAAGCGGATGCGGATACATCTATCATATTCCCCTTTAAATAAAACAAAAACAAAAACACCATTGAATGTTTGTTTTACATTGAAGAGGCAGGAGATGGTTCCAGTAAAATCAATTTATTCAATAGGTTATTTTACTTTAGCTTCTTTGTTACTTAAGACAAGTGCATTTAAAACATTTACAATAAAACTATTTCCCCAGTTCCTCTTATTAACACATTGCAGTAGAACAGAAAAAAGCAAGACAAGATGGCAGTCCAGGTTCCTGCTCCAGAGGAAATATTACAAGAATAAAAGCTGTTAGCGTCCAAATTAAAGCGCCTCAGAATAAACAAAAGAATATAACTTAAACCTATCCCTGCTAGACAAACAGCTCAGGTCAGTAGGCCCAAGGTGCAGCGAGGACATGCCACCCAATCTTCTAAACTGCCTAGCAGGGCTGCTAGCCACCACATGGCCATAGCGCACAGTACAGCGCTAAGGGAGCCCAAGGACAAAGATCTCAGCCACAGAGCAGATATCCTATAAAACCCACAATGATACTACTTGGCATATGGAGAGCAGGGGCACCACAAGCCAACACAGCAGGTGGAGTGTGTGGGTCAGAGAAAGTACAACAAGCGACCTCTGGCTTTTATGAATTAAATTAAAGCCCACCCTGCCATAATTAGATCATTATCTTGTTGAAATATTAACATTTGCCCCAGTCCGAGGTCCAGAGCGCTCTGGAGCAGGTTATCAAGGATGTGTTTGTACACTGTTGCTCCTGACTAGTCTCACAGTTCCTGCCACTGAAAAACATCCACACAGCATAATGCCACCACCATGCTTCACTGATGTGGAGTGCTGCAGAAATGGTTGTTCTTTTGGAAGCTTCTCCTCTCTCCACAGAGACATGCTGGAAGATCGTTCAGAGTGACTATTAGGGTCTTGGTCACTTCCCTGAGTAAGGCCCTTCTCCCCTAAGAAGTTCCAGGAGGAGTCTTGGTAGTTCCACTCTCTCTATGGATGATGGAGGCCACTACGCTCATAGGAACCTTTGATGCTGCAGATATGTTAGTGTACTGAGCTGTGCCTTGATACAATCCTGTCTCAGCGGTCTACAGACACATTTGTTGGACTTCATGTCTTGGTTTGTGCTCTGTCTTGCACTGTGAACTGTGGGATCTTATATAGGCAGGTGTGTGCTTTTCCAAAGCATGTCCAATCAACTGAATTTACCACAGGTGGACTCCAACCAAGTTCTAGAAGCATCTCAAGGATGATCAGGGGGAAAAGGATGTACATTAGCTCAATTTTGAGTGTCGTGGCAAACGCTGTGCATTACAGTATGTACGCTTTTTTTTAATACATTTGCAAATTATTCTAACTTTCTTTCATTTTAATTATGGGGTATTGTTTGTTTGTTTGTTTGTTTGTTTGTTTGAGGCAAATTATGAATATAATCCTTTTTGGAATAAAGCTGAATCCTTCTGGAATTATACCTGGACTAAATGATGATCTGGACTTTATTCCTTTTTTGTAGAAAACGATTCAGTTGTAATCATCTGGAGTCTTTTTTTAGAAAAACAAAACGTTTCGACTCTCATCCAAGAGTCATTCTCTCTTTATTCCTTTTTTGTGAACTTTTTTTGGATACTTTTGGCCATGAATGAAGGCTTTTAATTGTTATTATTTTTGATTTTTTTTTTTTGCTTTACAAGACTCTGAACCCAAATCTGAAGAGCACCAGGGTACAAAATACTTCAAAACACTCATGCAACATTCCAGTAGCTTCTAGCTTTCTGTGAACAATTGCACAATTAATATCAAGCCCAGGGAGAAAAAAAAAACATTTCACCGTTTGATCAAAATGTCTTAGCACAATGTTCCAACCAGTAATAATCTGTGTTCCTTTAGGCTGCTCCCTTCATATTGCTAATTAGCATATTTAATTTAGTTTCATGCCAAATCCAATCTGCTCTATTATCTAGTATTGTAAAGTCCCGTTATTTGTTATTGACCCCTAATCAGACTGGGTTACTTAGCAAAAGTGAATACGTTTCACCACTCATCCAAGTAGCTTCTTCAGCTCTAACACAACCGTGGTAGTTTATAGTACTGAAGAAGCAACTTGGATGAGTAGGAAAAAAAGTTTTTCAAGTTGACAGAACTGAACCTTCTACACTTTACAGTATTTAGCAATGGCACTAAATGGACAATGAATTGAAAGTAACTATAGCCTCTTAGACCATCAGGAGCCAGGTCTGCAAGTTGGTCCAGTGGGGTTGGAATGATTTGTAAAATGTATGGAACTAAATATACCCAGAGAGCCAAAAAAGAATGCCTTGAAATTTGGAATACCTCAGAAAAAAAAACTAAGAAAGTAATTATATCAATAGCATTGTAGCAGTAGTACTCTGGAACTATTAATGGAGAGTGTTCTTGGTAAAAATCATGATTTGCTAAACGCTTTGATGACATGAAATCACCCTTTTGGCCACAATACCAGTCAGTATCATGTGTGCCATGCTGTAAGGTCTTCTGAGGAATCACAACAGGCAAACTATGTGTCCTTTTCTACATGAATGTGTTGCTACAATCTGTGAAGAAGCAGCCAACCAAAGCCCGCCCCAAGCTGAGAACAAGGCCCTATTAAGACACATATCAGTTAATTTGAATGCACTTTTAATGTTAAAGCTCAATCTCCAAAAGGCCCCTTCTGAAAATCCTTGCCAGAGATCAAACTTTGCTGTTTCTGTGAGTGATATTTACCAGTCTGTCCAATTATTTTTAGCACCGCTGCGGATGTGCGATTCTCCTGTACACCCACGTTAGCAGGAAGATGAGCCAGCGGAGTGGAGTTTGATTGAGGCCTTTATATACAGGAACCTTTCCGTCAGATGCAACAGTTGTCAAAAGAGTAGCTTCCCTTCATTAGCAGTCCAACCAGCAGTGTTCCAGCAGCTCAGCGCCAAAAAGCCGAAGAGTTGTGCTAGAAAACACTCTTTCCTCTTTGGAGGCGAGAGGGAAAAAAAAGACTATTTGGAAAGGGGATTTAGGCAGGGAAAAAAAGATTACAAATATCGGCCTTATCGTGCAGCCTCCACACCAGAGACTTGAATGAAGCATCTGTCAAATTTGAAACATATAAAAGCGGTAATCCTACAGTAAACAGAATGCCCGGGTTACAACAAAAAAATGTGAGTGAGAGAGACAAGAAGAAAATCTATCAGTGTCTAAACAGGCTGCCCGTTGAGAGCTGTGTATGCGCGGGTCGTGGAGTGGGCTGGCCTGACTGTCAGAAGAGGCATCGGAGCTGAGGGCCACATGGGGAGCCAGCAAGAGCAAGACCGACAGAAAGAGCGGAAAAGGGGAAAGAAACAGAGGGGTCGAGTGAAGATGTCGACATGCCCAAGCCTCCTGACGAACAGACATTTGGAGAGCACGTGTGTGTCGTGTTGAAAGGCAGCAGTGGACCGCGGTCAAGTGATGAGGAGCCATTCTTACAGCGGAGAGCAGGGGAGATTAAGAGGGGCATCACCACATTCTTGAACTGAAATAGATTAGCCCTGTTCTGAAGTGAGAATAAACCAGCAATCAGGTCATTACAAATCTGAAAATAGAAATAAAAAATATATATAATTTTTTTTTGTTTGCAATATTGAAACAAACAAATCAGTGCAAATTTGTGCCTTAAAGTAAAGCAAATTGTTTTACCTTTAAAACATGCATTCATGCTCACCTCTCCGCAGTTCTGACTTGTAACTTGTCTCTATGGTGCTAGGCAAGTGAAATACCATATTGTGGAACATTTCAGACAAAGCAATTGCCATAGTCAAACAACATGGGAGTTCAGTACCTCATGAGACCTAGTTTGATAATGTCGTATAAGAATTGTGTTTTATAGCATTTTACATTTTTAAATCTTGAATAAACCTTGGATATTCTGTTTAATAGTTTGTTGAGCATTTCACAAATGATCAATCCGTGAGATAGATGTTTTAATCACTATTTCACACAACGTTCTGTTTTTGCCAGAATAAATTATTCTATGCCTCAAACTGGGCCTGCTCAATATGTTGTTTGCTTTAGTCATTCTCTGGCTCAAAGGGAACATGCTTGTACCATGAGATGCTGACACTTTGTAGATATGCACTGCACCTCTTGCCAGGGCAGCAATTAAATCATTTCTCTACCACACAATGTGAGCACGCACAAGCAGAGTGTGTACACAAATTCAAAAGCCCGGCTTGTAAGACTAATGGGGTTTTGCCCAACTGTGTCAAAAACAGCCCCAAGACAAGCTTCCGTGTGGTAGTTTGTGATTACTGAACAGGTCATTTATACATGCATATTCAGCAGCCCGCATGCTCCATACCCCTTCTCTCAACTTCTGTGGACGGCTGGCTTTTAAAACTCACTGTTTGGTATGCAACCCACACAGGCGCTCCTTCAGGGCATCATCAGTGGAGGCTGAAGACTGATGAGGAAAAGGGGAGGGAGACGGGAAAGAAGAGAGAATTATTTACGCTGTGTACCAGAAAGAGGCGCTGTGTTTCTGAGATGCGTCCGTGTTTTGACCAGTTTTTCTGATTTGATGATCCCTGGCTCAAAGACTGCAACTTCTGGGCTCTCTCATCGCCAGAGCTGGGCAAGTTCACTCACGAGAACTCAAAGAGTAGAGCACAGAAGAGAAAGTTCATGTTTATGTTTTGAGAGCTGTGTGGTTTTGGCCTCAATTTTTGTTTCTCCAGTCATTTGAAATCAAATCAAACTTTTTCCTTTTCATCCATGATTATGGTAAATTGTGGCAAAACATTATTTGACTAAACAGTATAAACAGTATTATCATGCTTGTCATAGTGAATTGATCTGATCTCTGCACTGTTTTGTTTTTTGTATTTTGTCCAGCACAATTTGCACAATAAATATGGCTGTCACTAGCAATTACTTTTGTAGTCAACTAGTCAGCCATTATTTTTCCGATCAAATGATTATTTTTTTGGTACTGTACATTGAGACTTTTCAAATAAACACACAGATACAAAATATGTGACTGGAAGCTACTTGATTATATTTAATTGAGAAAGTAAAATCGAGGAAAATCAGAAATAGTTTATAATTTTTGGACATTTTCATTTCATTTTGTCTTTTGTCGTTAGAAAAGGTACACTGCCTTTTCCACACACAAAAAAGTCACCACTTGGATTAAACTAAGCAAATACAATACAACTGCTGAGGGTAATGATATTTCAGATGCAACATGATATTTGAACCCAGCTGATGCAGTGTGGCTTCTCATTTCTGAAACCACAACCATGTGGAAAGACAAATCCCGTGGTCATGGAAAAAATGTCAGTATGTTTGAGAAGGGTCAAATCATTGGCATCAAGCAGAGAAAACATCTAAAGAGAAACAGAAACGAATCTACTACGGATCAACACTGGATGGAAATAAATATTTTAAAACTGCTGAAGCTTATTGTAACTATGCCACAGCGAATGTGTGCTGTAATCAAAGCTGAAGGCGGTCCAACCAAATATTAGAGCGTGTGCCGCCTTTTTTCTGCAATGAATTTTCGGCAATGAATTTCTTTTGTGGGTTTTAGAATATGTATAGTCTAGATAACAACTGCAATGATCAAAATATGATAACGATTACTTTTTTACATAGTTGACTAGTCTCGAATAGTCGATTATTTGTCCGAGCCCTACATCATTTGTCATTTTTGTATTTAAAAGTGTACGTGTAGCTTTTAGAGGGTCCGATTTCAACGTAATTCAAAGAATAAAAGAATAAAAGGGGGGGGGGATAAATGAAGGGGTGGGGATCAACAAGCAATAAATACAAATGTTGTGCTCTTAATATACTATACCATCTTTTTTTTTTTTTTTTTCCTTTTTTTATCTCAGCTCACCTCTGCGCCTAAACAGGGGTGCTTTGGTCGTCTTTATCCTTTGTAATGTCTAACTCCAGAGGGAAATAAAGCCAGTTGATTTACCAGTCCTGAGCCAGAGCCTTAATTACATACTAAGTCATGGTGGCACCAGATCCTCTTCTCCTTCTGCAGTATTTGGCTCCGTACTGTGGGAGGGAGATCGGGGAGAGCGTGGGTGCGCTGTGGATCTAACCCTCGTGGATTTTCCATTTTCTCTCTCTATTGCTCCATCCATCTCTCTCTCTCTCTCTCCACTTTAGCCCCAGTTGGAGTTATCTGAGGTCAATCTGATGCTTGTCAAAATGTCTACATTGTTTCTCAAGCTGCGGTATGGGCTACCCTGCTGGTACTTTTTGTGGATAGTGGTGTTGTTGTTGTGTTTTTTTCTCTTTTGTGTCATTATTTAGTCCCTTATCCATGGTTTATCTCATTTTATGCTTGGTTCAGCCCAATTTAGGCCAGATATAGTACAGGTTTAGATCTGGCTGTACTTGTGGTTCTCCACGTATCTGGGTGGGTTTCCTCTAGGAACTCCAGAGTTCCCCATCAACCCAAAACATGTACAATAGGTAAAATCCTCCAGCTATGGTAGTCCTAGTTAGCTCAATATCTGGAGATGGGTCCCCGGGTGATTCACTTTGGTGAACTCTGTTCCTGACATTTTGCCCCAGCATAGGTGGACAAATGTAGAGGACAATTTTCTCTTCGGGACAATAAAGTGTGCTAGTTGTGTTCCAGTTTGAATCTTTAAGGAAATAAAAACAAAAGATATTTCAGTGATATGAATAATCTGAAATGATTGTCTACAGGAAAATGTTTAGTTTTTCGAGATTATATTTCATTCTTCTCTTTGTTTCTATTTCTATATTTTGTAGATTACATTTTTGAAGTAAATATTTATAATCATTAGGATTTATAAATTATGGTATTGGAAACTAAAGCCTATATAACCCGCCTCTGGAATATTATTAGATATGTCTGCCATAAACCTATTGTGCTGGGAGCCTTTTCAGAGCTCAAATCCCAGTAAAGCCTGTAATAATCTGTCAGAGGAGGGAGATGTCCCAGCAGACAAGTGCATCCTAATCCACAAAGATCAATAATATGCTCTGTGTCCAGACCAGACCATGCTCTTCTGTCCAGCCTATCACTGCTGTTTTCTCCACTTTTATTTGTCACCAATCAAAGTCTCGCAAGACCCCAGGGCCGTCGAGAGGTTAATGAAGGGGATAATAGGCCTATATTCAATCGATGTGTGACCTTTGTGTATGGGTCGGCAAAAAGCAATAGCCCAGTCCGTGCACATCACAGGCCAATCAGCATAAGTACATCTAATTGGTCTATGGACTATACAGACACTCCAATAACTCAGCATGCCACAGCTGGGTGTAGATGGCCTGTCACGACGCAAAGTCTCTTCTAACATTTCACATTTCCTTCCATGGTAAGAGCGGAAGAAGTTGTGTTGGTCAGATTGGACAGGCTGAAAACATTTTATTCACCCTTTTTTTTAGTCAACTGTTTGGGATGCCCTACCATTATTATCTCAATTACTAATATCTTGGTCTGACCTGATATTAAGCTTCTGGCACTGCATTTACGCACGGCACTTTAAAAGACGTCAGATAAATGCTTTTTTTTTTTTTTTTTTTTTTTTTTTTTTTTAAGGATCACAGTATTGACAACCAGTATGCGGCCTTCCACTTAGTCTATGTTTCCATAAGTGTCCCTCAACAAAAAAGTTTGGACAGCTTTGAGTGAGACCATTCAGTGTGTGGTGCATACAACTATGATTAGAATTTCTTTATTTTTCAAAGCAAAAGGTTACTTGAAAAAGTAGCCTATGTCAGAATGAGCAAAAAAATACAAAGACAATATCACAACAGAACATATACAGTATAACAAAATGCAATGTTTCTCCAAACATTCAATCATGTTAAAAAACCTGTACCCGATTTTTTTCACGACTAAAGTAAAGGAATATTGTAATGGTATATATAATATAGAGCATTTCATTCTCCGCAAAGCAAGAAGTGTGCTGTTATCATGCTAGTTGTTGTCCTTGTTTATGTGTCTTAAATTTGATTCAAACTCAGGACCTAGCACACAGATTAAAATCATTGTTGGATGTGTTTTTTGCTACAAAAGCAATTATAAACCCATCGTGGTGAATTCTGAGGATGCTCAGAAGGCATTCGGTAAGTGAGCAATACATGTGGAGTGCTGCAAAGACTTTAAAAAGAACTAGATCTCTTCTGATTTTAAGACAGCAAAAATCAAGTACAGTGCCCAACATTACCTAACACCTAACATTACCTGTGGCAGACAGACTTGCTTTATACAGATATAAATGAATATATATTAAGGCTATCCGCTCACTAACAAGCCACACTCCAGTCTGTCCCTGCATGCTCTGCCTGGCCTTCTGCCTTCATTCTCTTCAGCTGGAGGGCACAGCAGACAGTCAATGCCTAAAGCAATAGACTTGATGGCGATTTGATTCATTGGATTGGTTGAGATTACACATAGATTATAAACTCAGACAACTGGCTGTCATCCCTTGGACCAAAGCCCCAGCGGTACATTTTGAGTCCGTAACATGGTGCTCTCCAAGGATCCGAGCCAGTTATGGTCCTAATGAGCCAGACAGAAGTGAGGAGCAGAGGGATATTTCTGCAGGGGGTTTAGGTTGTATCATAAATCTGACACATAGAGATTGAAGACCCAAGATAAACATTTTTCCTGGTTGAAATTTGCCCTATAATTTCCCTTTATAGCAATGTACACATAGCCTGCATTGTTTGTAATGCTAAAGTAATATGTTCCTACTTCTGAAATAATGCAGAAAATATCAGATAATATGACAAACCTACCCTTATATGTTTATGAGACAATATATCTAGTTTATACAAAATTATACAATTGTATTTTCTATTGTATTAGTATACAGTATTTGGGCATTTACTTTTCTATGCTGTTGTCATGGGAAATGTTTTCTTTTTTTGGCAACGTTAATATTTTTATTTTTTTTATGTGATTATACTGCCTTATTTAAATATAAAAAGAAGACAAAAAAAAGAAAAGAAAGAAAGAATAAAAAGAAATATTTTTGGGTTGCTGTTGTATTTTCCTGTTTCACAATCGCTCCAGAACTGGCCGGTCAGTTTCGTGAAAAGGGAAAATACAACAGCAACCCAAAAACATTTGTATTCATTCTTTCTAAAGATTATTACGACATGCAAGAATAATAATTAAATGTTACACTCTCACCATCGATGGATAATAAGTCTATTCAGGTATTTTTACATGCAGGGGTAATGTTGGATGCCCTAGCAGATGCAACTCCAGGTACATGGTATGCCTAGTGTTGCTTATCCCTAGATCAATATATTTACTGGACTAATTGCACATTTTTGTATATTCCCATTCTCTTCTTGTTGTTTGAATATTACACACTACTTTTGCTACACACACATGTAGTTCAATATTAATTTGAATTCATAGTCTCTATCCTCCGGTCTTTTGTATGACACTTTTTACTCCTCTCACACTCGCCCGCAGCCTCAGTGTTTCCACGGTGAGTTCAAGTGTCAGGCTGGATAGCTTTGCAAAGGTCAGAGTACCATCATTACATCTATTTTACATGTGCACACTGTGTGTCCTTGTTAGTCCTCCTCATGCTGCATGTGCCTCAACAGAACATAGTTTTGAAAGTGATGAGAACGCAGCTTGGATACCGCTGCTCCTCTCCGGGGAAGACTTTAACATTGCAGATGGGAGTGAAGTGCCTCTTGCCTTAAGTGTATCTGAGTTGAGGTTGAACTAACCCTGTGCTGCGAGGACACCTGGGGACTTACCCGCTTTGGGACTTCTCAAAATGGCCTGTGTGAATTCAAAAGTCATGAGGCAACACTGTCCGCCTTTCAATTACTCCTTTGGCAAAACACTCTGACTTGGTGTAAAAGCACATTTGGGTGAAAAATGTTGAGAGTGTGAATTTTAATTCTTAGCCAGGGGCAAAGGATTCTATATGCAAGTCTTGCAGCTGATTATTTTAGAATAATCATGCCATTACATGAACATGTCTACAAGGCATTGTATGAGTAAAATGTGAGATTAGAATTATAAAAATATTTCCCCTCAAAGCAATAGTTCCCCCCAGATCAACAGTGAAAAATACTCCGTAGCATAAACAGTAATGCGAGTTATGTAAATGATGATATGTGCACAGACGACCGTACTGAAATCCCTGCACAACACAGCGCTGACTGCCAAGTTCTAATTAATGTTGTCAGATTCATGCTGTTTCCAACTAAGAAACCTGAAGATTTTATTCCACACTTCTAATATATTCAATACAAATATTTTCCAAATTGTAATTTTTGTCTTCTATCACCTACTGTTCTAAATTTACAAGAGCAAAAGTATTGGTTGGTTATGAGTTATAATGCATATGAACAAATATGAACAAGGTGAAGAATAAAGTGGCTGAATAGCCCAAATGTTTATAAATATCCATGAATGCTAACGGCAGCAGCGGGCTAAATGTTACCGCGATTCTTGCGCCACCTGCTGTGTTGTAACATCAATACTGAACCTCCATTCAGACTCAGTTGTGACTCGACTTGAGTTAGTTGTGCTTAAAATACAAGCATATTAAAAGTGGCATTTTCCATTGAATCAGCTGAGAGTTTTCTCCCATGCCAGACAATGCCCCATAATATGACGCAATGCAGACTGTATCTATGACAATGTCCGTTTCCATGGCAAGCCGCTATGTGAGCAGCTGACATCGCCCGAATATAACCAATGTTTTCTTAATGAATAAAATCTACATTCTACCTGAATTAAATGTTTTCTTCATGAGGCTGATTCACAAAAAGGCATTTAGTAATTCCAAGTTTGTGGTGCTGTGAGACGTGATTATAGTTAGAGCAAACAAGAAACAACTTCTGGTTTACGTTTCCTGCATTTATTTCACTTCTCTGGGCCTCTATGCAACATTTTAACCCCCCTTTATGAAATATATCGGGTTTGGATAGATTAAGATACAATTTGCTTTGGAAATACAATGTTTTGGGTGTCAAAGCGAGATCTGTGTGTTGATAAACAGTGCGCAATGTTTCATTTTGCTAAGTATGTCAGCTCAACGAATAAAGTTATCATCACTATCACTAAATCATGTCAGCAATAGAGGAAGGTCAGAGGAATTACCGTATTAAATTTTATTGCGGTTTCATTTTCATCTGAATCTGTGTTCTCTCTTTTCCAATCATCGCACGTGAAAGTGGTTTGGGGGCAGAAAGTGAGCCCGCACGCTCTGTGAGTTAGTGTCAGATTAAAAAGCAGGAATTTGTGAGTGGCTGAATTATACAATAAAATAGTTGAACTAAAAAGACAGTGAGTGTTACAGTGTAACCAAATTAAAACCAAAACAGGTAACAATTATATTACAATTTATTATTTAAAACAGGGTGAAAAACACAAAACAGGCTAAAATTGAATTAAAACTAATTAACATTAAAATTCAGGATGCAAAACAGTCCAAGTTCTAACACGCCTGGTCCAGTTTCTTCGGTCAGTAACGCTTCATGGGGGCCTGGGGCATAAAACAAGCAGCGCCAACACAGGACAACGACAACATATTCTCATAAAGAAATGCATCACGGCCTCAGTGAGCAGGCGGGACACTCACACACACAGCAGAGCTATTTCACTCTGCTGTTGCATTCACTAGGCCATGCCATGCTGAACCTGGGGACCTTCTCAACCGCCTCCCTGTAGGCTGCTTCCTCCCAGAGACCTGGCAGAGACAAAGCACACATCAGCTAACACCACAAACGCCCAAACGGTTCCCCTGGTTGCCCTAGGCCAATTTTACAAGCACCACTAGCAATTCAACGTACACAGAAGCCACCGCGCAGGCAGGGCTCCCCACCCTAGCGCTGTTTGCGTTTCACGTTGTGGTGCTCTTCGTGAATCATCCCGTGTGTTCCCTCTGATGTTGCCGTGAGTGTCTCCTGCAGCTCGTCCCCGATCACCTGCTGCTCGCACCACATCACGCTGCCTGCCGCTCCCAGTCGTCGCCTCTCGGACTCCTGTCATTTCCTATCCATGTGCTGCCACCGATCACAGTAATGATGCGGCTTACCCCAGGGCCACCGTCTTCCCAAGTTCGTCGAGGCAACAAGAAAAAGGGTGGTGACAACTGAAATCATTCAATAAAAACACAGCAATATGAAATACAAGAATACAACAAGAGCAAATGTAAACACCATCCCACTTGTGCCTCTGACACTATCACTCATGGTCCCGGTCAGACCCACTAAACAGAACGTCATCTAAATTGCAGTTATTGTATTACAAATTTGCTCAAAAATACCTTGAAAAACGTGCATTGGGTCGCCTCTCTACAGATCTCACCTGTAACTTTACCTGTTGTCGTCACAGTTTGAGGTCATACTGTAGAGCATGCCAGGGAAAACAACAACATTTTCATGGTGACAAGCTGGTGGCGGACCTTTCAACAGAAATGTATAGTACTCCTGTAAAAACACGAGTCTATGCATGTAAAGGACTTTGCCTTTTTTCTGAAGTTGTGCTGGTGGACACTGGGTGATCATGAGGGGGTCGTCACTGGACAATGAGCTCGGTTAACCCTCCCATGTGGATACATCTCTCGTTGAACCCGATTGGATCTCTCCAGGGACAACCACAGAGACAGCACAAGTCACAATCACACAATCACATCGTCATGGCGAGAGCACATGCTGTATTTGACTTCAAAGTGACTGGCCACTCGGCGGGTCTGAAATATACTCAGGCCCCACTGGGAGAGCAGGCAATTCTGTACTTTTTTGTTGTATTCACTACATATTCATCAGGGATATGTCATACTGTTTTTTAAACTGTATATATATGAAACAATGTTGTCTTTGCCTTTATGGGGTCACTATCACGTGTCTATACAAAGTTATTTGATTTTATAGCATTAAACTCTTTTTCAATGTTGAGTTTTTTCCCTTCTTTTACTGATCAAAGACGCACAGAAAATTCCAATGGAATTTTTTTGGGGGGGATTTTTTTCTAGAGCGTTCCGTGGAAAATATTTTGACCCATTACAGTTGTAAGATTCTGCCTTTCTGCCAATTTGTGATTCATTTATTATAACTTTTGGAGACTATTTCAAGATACTCTGGCATTTTGTAAGGTTTCATGAAAAATGATTAAAATACCTATTTTCTCAGTATCCTACTATATGGATTTCCATGATTCCCTAGGGACAATTTGACAATCGATATGTGAATCATTGCATATTAGTTTATTTTCTTCTGTGACAACTCCAAAAGACAAAAAACAGAATCCGAATATAACCTTCATGATTAATAAAATCACTCGACTTTCTAATTTCCAGTATGCCTTCAGCTGCGTGTGAGAGGCGATATATGACTAACACTGTGACAAGAGGCAGAGTGTGAGGGAAAGTGCATTGTTCACAGACAATCCGCCCTCACAGAAAAGTCTGAGGCCATAATGTGTTCGCACGTCCCACTGAGATGACTCACCCTGATGCTTTCTGGCAGGCCTCAGTCCACTAACCAGTTTACCCCAACACACACTCCAGAAAAGGGACCTGGTTCAAAAGAGTGATAGCAAGTGAAGAGATTAAAAGGCCTATTTTATGGAAAATGTACCCTTTTGAGCTTGTATCCATGTTACAATGCTATATCCTCACCAAAAACATACCTGAAGTTGTATTTTGTGTTGTTTGTTCTTGTTTCAGTAATCTCACAGGTTTAGTCCACCTCTCTTCAGAGCTCAAAATGCTGCAATCCCACTACATCATTCTCTGTGATGTTCCTTTGCCTTTTTTAGTAAGGGATCTTCACTCATCACATTTTGTATCAGTGTATTTAGGAAGTGATTATTTTTTTTTGCTGATACAAACTTTAATTTTCAATGTGTCAGCAGATATAGGTCTAGCGCCATCTGCAGGTGCCTTTGACATACTGAAGGATGACCATAGCCGCATGACCAAACAAGAGCTACTGATTTGTAGTTGTCGTTTTAAAATAAACTTTGAAGAAATTTTAGCAGCTAATTCTGTTAAATAGATATTCAAGTTGATCCACTTGTTAATCCACTTTAAACCGTAGCGTTACGTGCAAGACTTATTGAAAAAGGAAGTTTGGAGAGGTGGATGCAGTGTATTCCAGGCCAATCATTTAGTTGATAGGTAGAATGAACTGTCAAAAACATACCCATCAACAGTATAATCTAATTTTGAATATATTTCTATGAATTGTGGATGTGCATTTTTTTTTTAACTTTTTGATCTGATGCCAAGAACAGAAGAGTAAATCACTTCTTTCACAGACAGGATCTGATAAGATGTTATAGATAAAATAGTTTTTTCTGCGTTCAATTTCATCCTTGAAAATACCTTGTTTGAAGACATTCTCCCCATGGCCACGCTGTATTAGAGGTAAAAATATATCTTTCCATTTACAGGCCCATGGTAATAAATATTTAGGAAAAGTCGGTGTATTTCAAATTAGAAGTTTTATCCCTTAGCAAATCATTGGCCTCCAAACATACAGTGAATTGATTGTTTGTGTTGGAATTTGTATTTAATCTGTAACACCAATATATAATGCATCTAGAACCAGAGTTAGGCTATTCTCCCAACACAAACATACGTCAACCCACACACAACAACACAGGACGAACAACAGACACATTTACTCCAGCCAAACAGCACATTTAGCAAACGCACACTGATATCAGAACATAACAAAGATAACACAAGAATATATTAAAACACTGCACTTATAATGGGAAGAGACCGCTGTATTCTCACTCGCGTGGCTCTCACCTTTTTTAAGCGATCTATTTCCAAACGCACGTGGCACTCATCATCTTTAAGTCTAGCACCGGTTTACTTCCTAAATCAAAGAAAAATGAGACATCTATCTCCACCGATGCGACTCAAAATAACGAGCCCCATAACATTGACAGTAACTAAAATAACATTATAATAGAAATTACTAGTCCAATAAGGTTCATTTGGTCTTCGGATAATTAATTAAAAGGTTTATTTTGTTTACCTGAGAGTTTCGACAGCTCCCAATCTTCTTCAAAGTGTCATGTGATGTTACTGTGTCTTGTCAGCTGCTTTATACAGGTTTTGGCCCTGTCTTCCTATCATTTGAGGCAGGACAACATGCAGTCCGACTTTTTTTGGAGCCAAATGTAACGTCATGTATGTAAAACAAAGTCTTGAAATAAAACGTGCATCAAGGAAACAGGGATAACGTTCAGACACACGAAAAAAGGAACAGAGGACAGAACGTGAGAAGAAAACGGCGAGGGCGTGCACACAACCATCAAAACACAAAGCGGAACAGGAAAAACTCCAATTGGCGTTTCTGAACATTGTAAAAGAGAGAACCACTTTGGAATGGAGCAAAGCTGTCAGAACTTTCAGGTAAACAAACAAACTCTGATCTAAAAAACGAACAGTTTAAATATAATTAGATTACACTGTACTAATAAAATATAATACACTTAGTAACGCTATTATTCTTAAAGTGCGTTATTCCCAACATGGCTAAAGAGTAACAGCAACTCAAAATGATACATGACACTCCAACTTTATAGAATTATGTTTATCCGATTTAAAAATTTTTGACAAACCAAATCATGGCTTAACCTTAGTCCGGTGTAGTTCTTATCACCTCTCCAGACTCCAGGCAGAAAGCCCACATCAATCAGAGTCCTTGTTTGAAGCCACACTCTCCATCGTCACGCTTCATTGTGGAAAGATATCTGTCCATTTTACACATTAAAAACGGTCACGGTTCGACTTGGTTCTTCTGGCCTGGCATAACTCATGTCTTCTTGGCCCCACTTGTATTTCTGCACAGTATTCTGGTAACTGTGCGTGGTTAGTGGGCTGGGGTATGTGCTGTTTGGGGGAGGGAGGGGGTGGAGCAGCTTGTGTTGGCTGGGGATGAATCTGACAGGTTATTACTGGCTTTGTGGGGGATTAGTCCATAAAAGCCCCCTCAGCCCCTATGGCCGGTGCAGCCAGAGCCCCAGCAAATAAGATAAAAATATAATTCTGGAAAAAATAGAAAGACAGAAGACAGGCCAAGGCGAATGTGATAAACACTATGTGACTTATAAATATAGACAATGCATTAGAAATACTCATAAGGCTAATTGTTCTCAAAATTGCTCAATACAATTCAATGTATTTTTGGAATGCCCAAAATCACAACAGTAGTTGCCTCGAGGGATTGTAATTGCAATACAATTCTGAATATGTTAGAATCAGAATCAGAATCAGAATCAGAAAGAGTTTATTGCCATTGTCAATGAACAAAATTCACAAACATAGGAACTTGTCTCGGCATTAAGGTGCAACACAGAACACCGAGCAACAACAAAACAACACACATTCAATCAAAAAGGGCATGCATTAAGAAACAATTTAAAATTACTATACAATAAAAATAAAAATAGGCATTTCTATGTACACAAGAGTTACAGTTAGATTTACAGTTTGAGTGCAGAAAGTGACAGTGCAGTGAGTGGTTGAATATTTGCAGTTAAAGTGACAGGTGTATTTGAAGTGTTCATGAGTGGGAGTGGTTCAAATAGTCCATGTCCAGGGTGAGAAGGGTCAGCTGTGATCCGACCTGCTCGTCCCAGAGCCCTGGAGACGTACAGGTCCTGCAGAGATGGAAGTCTGCAGCCGATCACCTTCTCAGCAGAACGCACAATGCGCTGTAGTCTCTGTTTGTCCCTGGCTGTGGCTCCAGCGTACCACATGGTGATGGAGGAGGTGACGATGGACTCAATGATGGCCGTGTAGAACTGCACCATCATCTGCACTGGCAGCTTGGCTTTCCTCAGCTGCCACAGAAAGTACATCCTCTGCTGGGCCTTCTTGATGAGGGAGCTGATGGAGGGCTCCCACTTGAGGTCCTGGGTGATGGTGGTGCCGAGGAAGCGGAAGGAGTCCACGGTGGTGTGATGGGGAGTCTGTCATGATGAGGGGGGCTGGGGGGCTGTGGCTTTCCTGAAGTCCACGATCATCTCTACTGTCTTCTGGGGGTTGAACTCCAGATTGTTACCGCTGCACCAGGACACCAGCCGGTCCACCTCCCTCCTGTAGACAGACTCATCCCCGTCCGAGATGAGCCCGATGAGGGTGGTATCGTCCGCAAACTTGATGAGTTTTACGGAGTCGTGCGTGGAGGTGCAGCAGTTTGTGTACAGGGAGAAGAGCAGAGGGGAAAGTACACAGCCCTGTGGAGCTCCTGTGCTGAGTGTCTGAGACATTCTTCCCCAGCCGCACGCACTGCCTCCGATCCGTCAGGAAGTCAGTGATCCACCTGCAGGTGGAGTCAGGCACGTTGAGCTGGGAGAGCTTGTCCTGGAGCAGAGCAGGGAGGATGGTGTTGAAAGCAGAGCTGAAGTCCACAAACAGGATCCTGGGGAGTCCAGATGCTGCAGGATGAAGTGGAGTGCCAGGTTGATAGTGTCGTCTACAGACCTGTTGGCTCTGTAGGCGAACTGCAGGGGGTCCAGCAGGGAGGAGGTGAAGGACTTGAGGTGGGGCAGGACCAGGCGCTCAAATGACTTCATGACTACAGACGTCAGCGCCACAGGCCTGTAGTCATTAAGTCCAGTGATCCGGGGCTTCTTGGGGACAGGGACAATGATGGCAGACTTGAAGCAGGCTGGGACATGGCATGACCCCAGGGAGGTGTTAAAAATGTCTGTGAAGATGGGGTTAACTCTCCTGCGCAATGTCTTAATGTAGCGGCAGAGACTCCGTCTGGTCCAACAGCTTTTCGGGGGTTGGATTTCCGAAATAGCCTGTGAACATCCTGTTCCTGAACTGAGAGGGTGGTGGGGGAGGTGGGGGTGGCCAGGTTTGGGTTGGCGGAGGTGGCCACACTGCTAAATCCATACTTTGCGTCTTTGTAGCGCCCCCTGTCACCAGCCCTGTGCGCTACCTCCTTCTGCTGCCTTAACTGCCTCAGTTTTGGAGTGAACCAGGGTTTGTCATTGTTGAAAGTGACTTTGGTGTGTGTTGGTATGATGCTGTCCTCACAGAATCGAATGTATGACGTCACAGTGTCCGTGTACTCATCCAAACTATCTGTGGCAGCTCTGAAAACCTCCCAGTTTGTAATGTCCAAACACGCACGTAGCTCCTCCACTGCCTCATTTGTCCACTTCTTAGAGGTCCTCACTGCAGGTTTGGAGAGCTTCAGCCTCTGCCTGTACGTGGGGATCAGGTGGACCATGGCGTGATCTGAAAAGCCGAGAGCAGCGCGAGCCACGGCGCGGAAGCGTTACTGACTGTTGTGTAACAGTGATCCAGCGTGTTCTGCTCTCTGGTCGGAACTTTAATAAACTGTCTGTACTTTGGTAGTTCGTGGCTGAGATTCCCCTTGTTAAAATCACCCAGGATAATACACAAGGAGTCCGGGAAGGTCCGCTCCACACTCTGAATCTGGTCCGCTAGCGCGCGCTGTGCCACGTGCACGTTTGCGCTCCGGTGGGATGTAAACAACAGCCAGAGATGAATGAGGCGGACTCACGTGGCGAGTAGAATGGTTTGCAGTTAATGAAGAGATATTCCAGATCAGGACAGCAGTGCTTGGAGATCACAGTCACATCTGAAGACCAGGCGTTGTTGATGTAAAAACAGACTCCTCCGCCGCGTGTTTTACCCGCGGGAGAGACCTTTATGACGATCCGCACGAAAGAGGCAAAACCCCTCGATCTGCACAGCGCCATCCGGGATCGGCTCGCTGAGCCACGTCTCCGTGAAGCACAAAACAGGAGATGAAGAAAAGTCTCTGTTTCGTCTCATCAGCAGCGCCAGTTCGTCCATTTTGTTGGAGAGTGAGCGAACGTTGGAGAGGAAAATCCCAGGTAAGGGCGTCCGTTGCTACCGCGTCTCCTGAGCCGTACGAGGACCCCGGCACGTTTTCCTCGCCTGCGGCGTCTCACTCTTTTAGCCAAAAGAAGGGCTAATTCAGCAGCAGAAACTAAAAAAACTGGAACTAGATCCGTAGGAGTTGTTGTTCGGAAGGACAAGAGCTCTTCACGGGTGTAAGAGCACGCAGACACACAATTTACGAACATATACAGACATAACAAAGAGCACCTAAAGGCCAGGGCATCCGTCTGCGGTGCCATCAACAATTCCACATTTAAATGGCCAAGAAAATCTGCATTTTCAATAAACCAGATCTAATTTAATAAACCATATGATGTCAACTAAATAGAGCTGGAAGTAAAGTAAAACATGTACATTATTTTAGTCAAGATAATTTCAGTCGATTTATTCATAGTACTTTTATTCCACAAGAAAATACTTTTCGTTTTATTTTGTATTGTATGTATATTATATATTGTATGTTTTGTATTGCATTGCTTCATGGGATATAAATGTTCCCTGGACGGTGGGTTTTGTTATGTCTGTTTAGGAGGAAAAATGGAACTTGGATTTAGTGTGAACTTGATTATTTAGTTATTTAGAAATGTTTCGACTTGATCAGTATTTCAGGACAAAAATACAATCATGCAATATTAGTCATAGTTTAGTGGTTATGATTATGTCTTATTGTCTTTTTATTTTGTTTTAGTCAGCAAAAACAAACAAATAGACCTGGTCCTAAATACAGGTATTGCACCAAGGAACCATTGACTTATTCACCTTCACACTAGTGTATTGCCCAAGGACACAATATGAGTATGAATTGGTGATTGAACCACTAATCTTGTGGTGACTTGATAACTTCCTCTACCTTTTGCGCTACAGAGCTATAAAATGAATCTAAACGAATCAGATGAAGGAGAAAAATATTGTTCCCAGCTCATTCCTGATATCATTGTTTCCGATTTGTTATATTCCCTTCTGCAAACTGAGCCTGGGGATATGTCAGTTGGAATGAGATTAAAGCCCTGCAGAGGAGAGACGGGAAGCAGAGAGTGAAATACATCGAAAATGCCTGTATTTGAAGTGCCATGTTCTTGGTTTAGTTCAATAGGGTTTCTGGCTCACAGAAAAGTTGCATAAGCAGGTGCTATCATTATCTGGGCCTGTAATTTTTTTGTCAGAACAATTTAAAGCTGGTGTAAAATTGCCTTGCTGAAGAAATAATTATGTTCTCTCAATTGCCTTTGGAGTGGTGAAAGCATTCATCAGATTAGAAAGTATTATTGTGTTATCCCATTGTAACCCATTTGAGATTTGCTGTTGCGATTCTCCATAGGATGACTGAGAGGCAATTTAACTTTTTTGCTAAACAGAAATCCAAATTCAACTTTAATTACATCTACAGGTGATAAGAGCAAAGGCAAGAGATTTCAAAACACACAATTTTCACCATCGGGGAAATACTATTCCTTAATATTGTTTGTCTCGCTGTAGCGGGGCGTTCTTTAAAACATAGGCGAGGTTGAATTCCAAGTGCTCAGGTGAATTTATTGTGCCAATCTTCAAAGTGCCAAAATAGTGAAACATATTATATAGAGCAATGTGCAAAAACTCACGTCTCCTTTAACTATCCCAGACTCTCAGCATCCTTGTTACCTGCTCTGTAACCGATGACAGACTGCCTCCCAGCCAAGAGCGGCTCCCCTTTATCCTTCACTTGCCACTCCCACTTAAAACCCCAAATAAATGTACAACATACATGTGCGGCATCTTCCTACAAAACAAGGCCTCATTAAATACACATTCATGCTCCAAATAACGCAATAGAAATGCGTAAAACTGTGGTTACATCATGGACGTTACCTGGTCAACACCACGGCGCGAACAGTGCCAATTTAAACTACCAGGAAGTACTGGCTCGGTTTTGGTCCAACGCGCCGCATCGGAGGAGCGAGGCAGCAAGACAGAATGGGTAAGGGCTGGTGTGTATGATTATTAGAATTATTCTTATGCACACGAGTGTGCACCCTTGGCGAATTAGTGTCGGAGGAGTGCGACATTATATGTCAATGACGTGTGCTTGTGCGAATGAACAGCGGGGAAAGTACTGTATCACAGTGTTTTTGTTTTTATTCTGTTAAATATTCTGTTAATATATTTTCTGTTGGGAGATGGTAAGATTATTGTTTTGCCAGGAATTTTCTATAGGATGACCATTAAATCGTATATACTGTACATGTTATTCAATCACATGCGTTTTATTTTATGTTTTATTTATTGAAAAAACATGTATTCTTACTGTGACTGGATTGCCTCTCCACAGATTGGTTTGGTTTGGGGGCCTCATCTAGATACAGATAGATACAGGTTACATATTGCACCTTTAAGTAAAATAAGGTCAAAATAAGTATTTTTTCTGACTCCAGTAAACTGGTCATGCATATGTTTTGGGTCTAATAATGAAATAAGTCAGTGAATCAGTAACAGCAGTAGGTATTTCAGTATTTTTCACCGAAGGCCGTAATTTGAAATATATACAGAGGCACAGGGGCACAGACTACTGGAAAATGAATTGAATCATTTAAAAAAATGGATTCAATGTAGTTTTGATGAGGCAACACACCTTTAATAACGCTTGGAACATTAACTGTTTGTTATTTAGGTTATAGCCTTTTTTCCCCCCTCCCCATTTCACAAAAAGTACTACTTTTGGTTATTTCGGCCCAATTTGGCAGGAAGCGAGAGGTTCTGATTAATCCTCGGGCCATAGTTTGGACACCTCTGTAATACTGCAATATGCATGGCTTTTATTTCCATTGTACATCCTTTTACCTGCCTTTCACTATCAGTCAGTGCCACCATCTTCTTTCTCAGGCCATTCATATAAATGCACTATCTCTCTCTCCATACTGCTGCTCTGCTCTCCACCGCAGCAACTATCACCCGTCATCAATGTATCCACCTCACCTGTCCCACATTCTACTTCTGAGCATGTCCTTCTCCTCAGATTTTGGATTTACAGTCAAATAATTGTGTCATCATTAACTAAATTGGCTAAATGTATGTGTAGGCAATTTAAAATGACAAGATTGTAAGTGTGTAAGTGACAATCATTGTCTCACATAATACATCACTTAATCCAGAAGGAAACAGACTTAAAAAAGTAAAATTGATTTTGTGTGGGGACAATAGTCTGGGTTTTCCTTAATCATAGAAATGATTGTGATAGCATAAAGTCATTGTTTAGTTATAATTAGACAACCAGTACATGCAGAAGTGGTCAGAGCTATGTTAATTGCAATTTGGTTGACGGGTAGAATGACAATGCACCGTGAGAATAATTGGCGATGAACTTGAGTTTAAAATGACCTGATTGTTTCACATGATAAACTTTGGAAGTCATTTGTAATGAAAACTAATACAATTCTAAAATAGCACTTAAATTGGATGGGCTGCTTTATTTGATTTGATCATTCACTTGTAATGTATTGGAGATGGAATAAAATTTTATTCATATTTATCACTTGTCCTGATACAGATTTATTTCCATATGCAGTTTGACATATGATGTATTGTGTGCACATGCCACTCTAATCATGAATCCAACAGAGAAAAGAACAAAGGCTCAAGCTTGATTAAATATCCGTAAAGTGAACGTCACTTCTTAGGTATGCATCATTATTACAAGCCATTCATCTTGCTCATAACGCTGGTGATAAGGCTGTTCATTAATGAGCACAGTCTAGCGGCTAATCTCACCGGAGTGACCAGCGATGTCCTCAGACCACCAGCAATATCGCCCAGTGCAAGAGGTGGCTACATTATTGGTGATTATAAAAGGCTTTCAAAATGCTCAAAAGCATATAAAAGCCTGGCAAATTAAAGTCTTAACTCAAACTCTCGCTGTGTATCGTGGAAGAGGACAAAGGTATTAAAGTAAAATTAAAGTAAAAGGCCTAATTTTAAGTTCATTATTCTTGTTTCAGGCCCCAGTTTTTTGAAAGACACAAAAGGCAAATGGTTCCTAATAGATTAAGTCAAATTAAATAGACAAATTCAACATTCAGTCAGTCTAATGGGGGTTCTTTCAGTGAGACTAATGCAACGGGGAACAGGTACTTAGTAGCATTTAGCTCAATGTCAAAAAGATGAAATTATGTCCGCTGCCTCTCATTATTATGGCAGGTAGGATAGGGTTTCGTAAGCTCTGATTGCGGATATTATTTAACGTTTTTTTACCTCCTTTTTAGAAAGTAATATTTATTAATTAATGTTCTTTGTTCTTTTGTTGTTGTTTATTGTTTGTTTCACATTCATGCGTATAATTGTGCAATACAGGACACTCTCTGGTAAAGGTTAATTCTGTTTGTTTTTAACCGCTTGTTTTGCTTTGTTTTGTTTTGTAGGCTGCTAACACGGCTTAGCCAGACAGTAGGGGACCCTTATGCCCCCTATTGCCTAACATCTTCTCCAGGACTGCATCCCAACTTCTGATGAGGGAGCCTACGCCTTATCAGACACATGCAATCCTGGAGAAGACGCCTGGCAAAGCCGTAAACAGCCTACAAGACATGCCACTACATCTGTGACGCTTCTGAGGAAGGCTACTGGATACAGCAGAAACATGTGAAGCCGGTAAACAAAACACTGTTTGTCCAAACGAATCATTGCCTAATAGGGCAATTTTTTTTCAGTGAAGGACATAACAAGAAGCACCCAAAGAATTCCACCAGCGATTGTCCTACGACCAACTTGTTGGAAGAAGTTGGAAGCTGAGCTTCCAACTTCTTATGGAAGCTCAGCCTGGTTGGGCCTGGTCAGTACTTAGACGACAGACTGCTGGAAATACCAGGTGCCACTGTGGCTGTAGTGCAAGTGTTTTTTTGTCAGTAGGCAAGACACTTCACACGCCTTGCTGATGTATATGGTGTGTGAGTGATTCTTGGTGGTCAGAGGTGCCCCTGGCACATATTGGCAGCATCGCTTTCATCAGTCTACCCCAGGGCAGCTGAAACAACAGCTGTGTCAAGCTCACCTGGCTCATGTACGCTCCATTTTTGTAAAACAAAGAGCTATGTGTGCTCAAAGCGGGGTATCGAGGTCTACTTATATTTCCAACCATTTCTAATCCCAAGGCTGTGTTCTATTATATCGCACAAAATGATATAGCACCACATGGTGCTAAAAAGAATTGTCCAAAACGGAAGAAAATATGGAACACACTTGTTGGAAAAGAGTTTAAAAAAGAATGTCTTTGTTTTGCAGCTTGTTCTAGTCACTTTTTAAAAAGTTGAGCTTCCACTGTTGCGCAGTGTTCACTACTGTCCCCAGCGGTCAGCACATGTACTGCTCCGTTGGTTACGCATTCATAAGCTTTGAGCAGACAAATCTCACACGGACCAAATGACGTACAGAACATTGCAGAGGACAAACAGAAGCCTTTGTGCATATCTGTATGTGTCCCGAACGTAGGGCTTAAATGATCCTTAAATATGATGCCCCCGCTGCAGAACACAGAGGACAGATCCTTTTGTCCTGAGGACTACAACTCTCCTCAAATTGTCCTGATAGTGGATCTGATGACCCTGCATGACGAAACCTTCTGTGGAGCTGAACACAAATTTAGTTTGAGCCAAAATCTTCTACGTAAAAGCTTGATACGATTATCTGATTGGCTGAGAAACAAACCGGACACAAAGCCAGAACAAAGTAGCAAGTAGCCGGGGCTACTCAGACTCAACACACTCAACAATGAATCTACGATAAAATGTATAAATTGTCTCTTTTATTTTTCACAAAACAAACCCACAGATTCTGGGAACATGTATTTTTGCATTCTCATATTCACATTGCTGCTACATATTTTTATTGTCAAATGTATAAAGTAATTTTTCTCTATTTGAAGTCCAGGGTGACCCCAACCAGAGGGCAGGAGCAAGTGGAAAATCATCTCACCCACTGCCGAATGAATGAGTGACAGACTTATCAAAGAACCAAAACAAAGGCGGCCTCAGGACTGGTACGAGCGCTTATTGAAAGGCCGCTGGAGGTGAGGTCTGATGTCCGTGACACGCCTGAAATAACAGCTCCATTGTCAAACTTTTCTCTCCACCACATCGTGCCCCGGAATTGGTGACATTTCCAGGCAATTCCCTGTTCTTGGCAAAGTTCATGCAACATAATACAAATCGGAGAAGCTGCCTTGGGCTAATGGTCACCTCCGTGGGTCGAGGCGAAAAGAACGGAAACCATGCCACTGAAGTCGAACTATACATTCTAAAATCTATGGCAGGTGTCAAAAAGGGCTCCCATGGCTATCTATAAATCATGTTTGATCTTGAAACTTGAGAATATGTTTGGACCCCTATTGAACAGCAGAAGTACTGGCTTTTTTTAGGTAAAAGTGTCACACTTACTGACTGATACATGACAAATGCAGGGCAGAAATGTAGGAGGCAATGGGAAGAATAATTTAAAATGTACAGCTTGTCTTAAAAAAAAAAAAAACCTTACAAAAAAAAAAAAAAAAAAAAAAACCTTTATTACAGAGAGAAATCTAGTTTGCCGTGATTAAAAGTATGAACATGAACTATCATTCAACATCTGTGAATGCTGACACATCATCTTTTAATTAAAGAGGTGATTTGGAACATGTCCTTGATGCCCTGCAGTTGGAATAAACAGACAATAGATGTGAGATGCAAACCATAAATTAATGTAAAATGAGCCTATTAAGAGTGCAAAGGGACATTAGTCACATGGAAACTTAGATTGTGACCGACAGAAATTATAAGCCATAAGAAGAGTGTTTTACTATTCAAATGAAACTGCTATAGACAATAACCAAAAACCAAAACCTTCTATTTAGTGCTGTGATTTTATTTTTCAGGATTTAATTAATGTAAAATAATGATGTTATGTACAATCAAAGTCCTTGCCCTTTCATTGATGACCCCTCAGAAAAAAACCATTGATGAGTCCTGTTTGATAGACTTTACAGTTCTATCATTGTAAATCATAAATTCTGCCAGCATTGATGCAGGTCCATTTTAAAATATACCTCTACAAATAAGTGGAACTTACTTATAGGCCTGTTTGAGTGTACTTTGCAGATTTATTTGTAATGAATTTAGAGCAAAACAGTTTTAATTATAGATGTGCAGAAACAGAAAAATGTAATTTTAAATGTAATTTGACCTGTTCCAAATAATATACTTGTTTCAACTTATTAATGTAATAATAATAATAATAATAATAATAATAATAATAATAATAATAATAATAATAATAATAATAATAATAATAATGATAATGATAATAATAAAAGTGTATGCTTATTCAAACCATTTATTTACATTCAAATCTTCCTCACAGCTATAAACAGAAATAGTTCTCACATGGTACAAGTCAAACGTACAACTGCAGCGTAACTGTATTTCCACAGCTCTGGACGAGTCCTGTAAAGTAGAGTTGGTTCACACTCCGGCGGGGCCCAGGGCTGTGTAAAGTGAGTACTGGCCCCACATAGGCTCTGTGCAAAGCTGAACCTTATGACACTTTTTCTGCCATACACAACACTTTAGCCATGTCTGTTTAATTGGCTCACCTCCCATCAGAGTGCAATCCCCCCAACCATGTCGTAATTGGTTCTCTTAAAGTCATCCAGCCCGTTTCGATTGTTCAGGTGCACAGTGTGTTGCCATGGAGGCACTGATCACTCATCTGCGAATACTGCATGGGACAATTCTCTCAACCTGTTGTGTGGAAAAAGTACTTTTTACTGGTGCCAGTTATCTATTACGATGGGGACAGTTACAATTTTACCAGATAAATAATCACAAAGTATGATTGCAGTCTGTGTATAGAGCAATAATACAATTGTCACAAAACATTTAAGCACACACCAAAAGCACACGCAAGTAATGATGGATGTAGTTGTAAACAAGAAAACTATTGATCTGGTTTTGTCTTGATTGATTCCACAATTAGTTATGGTTTAGTTTCTTTTTGACTACTTCACCAGTGTTTTGGAGATATATTCAGCAAGATTGAACCTCTGGTATGAAACAACTGTCCACAATTCAAAACCGTGAACTTAAAATCCAATACACTTTTTCTGCAAAAGGTAATTTATTCACTCTGTAGCTCCACATGAAGCCGGACCACATGCTAGGAACAGTCTGAGCTTTTGCTTTTAAGATCATTGGGTCTGATGTTTACATATAAAGATGAAAGTGCACTGTCAAACTACTATTCAAACCACTGTGAGGGATCGCCATAGTGATCGGGAAAGAGCAAGACGGTGTGAATGCAAGTCTATGTGAGAGGGGAATAGCAGTAAAGCGGCATCCCACCAAGTGTATGGACTGAACCCAAGACTGTCTGGCTGTGTGTGTAAAAGTAGTCACAGATACCCTGATGAGTGCCACTTTGGCCAGGACTGGGTCAGTTTCCTGCCAGTGTGTAATGAGGCCCGATGAGGGTGAACTTCCTGCTCCCCTGCGCCCCGGCCTGTCTCTCCTAATGAGCTTCTGCATAAATCAGTGTTGGGACCCTCCCTACCTGCTGGTCCAGACTCCAGCCCCCCTCAGCTCTCTTTTCCCTGATGTCTCGCTGTACTGGTATCTGTCACCTGGCCTTGTCACCTCACCCCATAATGACCCTCCACACCTAACAACCTACTCCTGGCTTCATTCTCTGCCCATAATTGTACGTATTTGTTTGGAGAAAAGTTTGTTGTTTTTTTGTTTTGTGTGTGTTTCTTTTTTCCCCACAAAGCTACGCTCAAGAAAAGCAGTCACTGCATTCTATAATTATGGTTTTGTCTCCCCCCTGTTATACTTCTAATAATACTGAATCTGTGGCGATACTTTGCCAATGGGCTCTTGGACTAAACCAATGGACCAATGTTGGGAAAGGTGTCTTGCCCCATGACGCAACAGCAGTTTTAGTGGGGCACGTTGCTGACTAACTGGGAAACTCGACCACCAACTTGTGCTAGCCTAGTGTTCCTTTTGTTTGAGGGAAGCCAAAAAAATCAGAGCGCATTGAAATGTGTTCAAGTCTTAAAAAGGTAACTTTTCTGGAGGAGGGTGTGCAACCTGCTTGATTCCATGGAGACATTATTGCGTTATCTGGAATTCAAGATTACTTTATTTTGTCCCAAAGGAAATTTGTCTTGGAGAGAGAGAAAAAAATCAAATAAGACAGAAATAGAATGTGACATAGACACTGTAAAACACTACCTCCACAGACAATCACTGATCTGCGGTCTGACCCGAAGCTCAGTCTGTGAAATTCTCCACAGTATGGCACACTGCAATAACCTCTATAGAGACAAGGAAGTGGCGGACCACCCACTAGAAAACTAAGGTAAATGTTGCTTCTAAAATTAAAACCGGCTCACTCCCCTTTATAGAGAGCTTTTCAGGGCAGAGTGAGAAAAAAAAAAATAACTAAAGGGATATTCCACATGCACTGCAGGATAAAGTAGGCCACAAGCTGCTGGTTCTGGTGATGAGGTCATACATGCCAAGTTGACTCAGAAAAACTCTGGGAATTGAATTTAGAAATGAAGAAACAGGCATGTATTGTAGCTGGAATATGTAAAAGTAATTGTTTTACTCTGACACACAAGTGATCCGCACTAACGTTGTATTTGCTGGTTTGAGGTGGCCCATTTTTGTTTCAGTGTTTTTCTATTGTGGTCCCTTTAGCAAATCTTAGTCGCAGATACTGGAGGTTCGTTCTGAAACAACTGTCTATTCAAAGTTTGGTTTAGCACGTTTTATTTACTGATTTAAAGTACAATCACTCCCTTACAGTGTGCCCATGCTTCCCGATTGCCTCTCCAAGGTGATGGACCCTAGAGCAAATGTTACCAAGTATTGGCTGCCATGGCTCAAGATCAAACTGTCTTTTTTCTTCCAACTAATTCATTTCTTCACAGATTGCCTACCTCGGGAAACTGATCAGCAGGCTATGAACGAATCCATCATGGAGTGACACTGTTGTTTGGTGAATCTGTTGTCTGTGATGCCTGCCTGTGATTGCCAAGGCTCTCCATTTGCTAGTTTTGGAGTTATTTCTCTGTAGGGCTTTTTCTGTTGGCTTTGATTCTCTCGCTCTACCTCCCCCATCCTCTTTTTTCTGCAGAGTTTTGTCTCTCACTGTAACATTTCTCCCTCTCAATACAAACCTTGGAGAGTATCGATGTGGATAGAGCCAGTGCTGTTTTTGGAGATGCAAACAAAAAAGCTTGCCCCACAGAGGTGACTTGCCAGGCAGGGATTAATGTAAAACAGAAAATATTACTTGCTCTCGGCAAGATCCAGGCAGTGAAACAGAGCCTAGTCAAACAGTCTTTACCCCCAGTCAAGTGATTCATCTGTCTTTTCCTTCCACATACAGCCGCTGTGCATTTGTCAAGTACAGCCAAGCCATTCACGAGTGAGCGTTGCCTTTTTTGTCTTAGCCTTCAATAGACTGAACAGGACTTTTTTCTGATGATATGTTCTGTATTGTATGAAGTGTCCACATAAAGGGTAACTGTTTACTTCAGCATGCAGTTGCTGTGAACACAAATATCTGCAGACTGTTTACTTAAACATGTGGAAATACATATTCAGAGACAGTACATTTAGCTTAAAGGGACATAGTCTGCAAAATTTTATTTCATGATCTTTTCCCATTGGTGTTACCTCATCGTTACCTCACTCTGAGTTGTATTTTGATTGAAGCCTGCATTTTTGAGAAATTCTGTATCGTCATCCATTTGAAGCTTGAGAGCTCTGAAAAGTTCTGTTTTCACCTGCCCCTTATCCTTGCACACTTCTCTCTACTAACTGGGATTATTCCACGAATTCAACATGTAGAAATATCACATTCCACAAGAATAAAAACAAGTCAAAGAAAATGTGGCCCTTGCTATGGTGAGATGGCATGATGAAGAGCAGGGCCAGTAACAGAGACTCAGTTGTGCTTTTCTTTAACAGGAAGTCAATAGTCCCATTTCTTTTACTAAGCAGTTTTAGATCAATATTCATAATAATATATAATAATATATATAATCATAATATTTTTTTCTACTGCTACGATGTGGTCTTATAGTAATGCTGCTATAGATCAATATTCAAAAATATTCATGGATTGTCCAATTTAAATTTAAATTGCTTTTTTTTTTTTTTTTTTTGTCAGTATTACTACTTGTTAAAATGTGGATCGGGTTTTAGCATTGATTATCTGAGAACTTTTTAACAACCCTATGTTTGACTACAGTAAATAAATGATGAGTATTAGTCTTAATTAGTCATTGTAATTGGGTTAATACAGTTGACCGATTGGAATTGTGTATATACTGAAGTCCATTATAAAATGTTTGCAGTTCACACCTCTAATGTATTTTAGAATTGGTACATTCTACTTAATAAAGCAAATTGTAAAAATCTGCACAAACCTACATGTGGCATAGCAACATTGTAATTAAACAAAAGATCGAAATACAATGTGTAAAAATGAGCGTGAAGCCAATTTGTTTTTGTTTTAGTTTATCCCCAATGAATTGCTGTCACCTGGTGGAATGCACACTTTTAAATCTGAGGTGTTGCATCTGTAGGGTGTCAGCAGTGCGAACAGTACAAGTCAAATCTGAGTTAAAAGCTCAAGGCTGATTGTTAAGAATGAACACCAGAAAGCACAATGAAAAAAGAGTGAAATATTGTGTTATAATACGTCATGTAGACAGGAAAGTTAAAACGTAATGAACTACATATCTTAGACATCTAAATTAAAATGCCCCCCTTAAATGCTCCAAATACATTTTGCACAATGTGTGAGAACAGAATGTAATTAGTTTGTGTTGAAGAGCAAAATCGTCTGATATTGATTTAGTGCAATGATAAATTCCTGCTTTAAAGATAAACATGACTATAGTATTTTAAAGGCTGTCGTGGCCAAGTCAGTAATCTAATCTAATAAGTATCCTAGAAGAGAAAAAAGGGGTGGAGATGATCACAATATTGTAATATCAGTGTACATGATATAGAACAACTTACTTGCCGATACTGACACTTAATTAAAAAGCATTTGATATGTAATCTTGTGTTTTTATTACAGGCCTGAATTAACGCCTTATCTGCAAACAAATATCTGATAATAAACAATAGACACAGTGAAGGTCTGCGTGTGTGTCCATCATGCAGATATGAGCTTATTGTTTTCAAATCATCTTGGCATAAATCCACTTTCTAGAGGACATATTATGAATGACAAAATTAACCACCTTCACAACATGTCGTCTTTGCAAATTAACAAGGAAAGTTATATTTAGTGTTGGTAATTACAAATCAGGTTAATTCAGAAGATGTTGCTTTGTGAAGACAGTATCTAATATGCTTCAGAGAGAATTGCCTTTCTACTTCAATAACAGTAATTGGCGGGGTCAGCTTTTATGTAGACTCACACATTAGTCACTCCATTACCAAAATGGCATTATTTGAAGAAGTTGCTCAATGTGTTTCAGCCAAACCTTCTCTGACACTAAAAATCCTTTACACTTGTTTCAATGGATAATACATTTTAGGATGCACAAAATGTTTTCCTCCATTAAATATGTTTCAAATGCAATTAATCTGATGCATGCGCCTGAATCTTATTTTGCCTCTTGAGTCTCACATGGTATACTAGGAAAGTTCAGATTTGAAAACTTATCCACATTTCCTGTATTATTGGCTGCACAGTGAGCTGTTCCACCAGATAAACAGCAGTTTTTCAGTCAGCCTGTGTGTGTGCAGGTTCCCACAGACACAAGATTCACTCCAGTAATTTTGCCTCAGGCCACATATGTTGTTTATTCAGTCATTGGATGCTATTTGGGTGCAATACCAGTCCCCCATGCATACTGTAACTCTGCAAAGTATGCACTCTATTTTCTCCCCATACACAAATAGATTCCTATAAGTACAATAATATTTGTAAATCTATGAATGTACTACAGCGTTTCTTGTTTATCTGCTTATATTAAAAGAGGGTTAGCATAATTCAACTGCATTCAACTACAAAGTCATACCCTCATTAATAATAAAGAGCTTCTGTTTCATATGTATTCCTCTGGCTTGGTTTACAACTGTAATGATATCACATAAATGTGATATTGTTATATGTGACAAAAGTGATCCAAGACATATGATATGATTTAAATTGCACTGGGAAAAGGTCTTTTGAACATTATGACATAACATGCTACATTGTTTACTTGTTTGAAATTATCCATTTATTTTTTCAAGACCATACTGTAAGTTGACCTTTGTTTTATTTTAATGTCAAGTCTTTAGGAGCCCATAAGCTCTACACAGAAGGTTTTAATTTATATACCAAACTGTTTACACCATCCCAGCAGAAAAGTGAAGGTGCACCAGTGCCCACAGTTTTAGTGGGGTCACCATAACCATTACTGTATGGGCATCCATCATATATTCTTCTTCTTCCAAAGATTAATGGAAAACTGTTTGCTGAACTGCACAATGTGCAGGGCCGGGGTATTTACCCTCAGACAGGAATAAATGTAATGGGCTACCACTCAGCTGACCGGCCAGATGGAGAGCCCTTGCTGAGGGTGACTCATTTCTACTTTTCAGTTTTCCAACTGCCATCCTCTCTCTCCTACCTTCACTGTCCTCGCCACCACTGCAGCTTCCACCTTTTGGATTGCTATATTTGTGACTGGGGCCATTGATGTGGAAAAAGCTATCATCTGGGCCAGTAGATCTGGAAATAGAGTACTTGTTGGGGTGGGTCAGAGACAAGCCTTGAGAGCTCACCCGGTCAAGGGTGCAGGGGGCAATGGAAGAGCTGCAGGTCTCTGCTATTTCCTCTGCTCTCTCTGAAGCTGTGTGTTTTGATGCTAAGACAACACTTCCCACTGGCTGAGAACCTGGGCACATTCACACGGCCGCTTGCTGCCTTCTGCTTGAAATTTGAATCTATAAATGATTACGTACAAACTGGGCTGCAGGCATGAATTTACATGCAGGGCAGCGCAGTGATGTGTAAGCTCTGGATTTCTGACACCCCATTTTCTAATCTATGGACGTGCCTATTTGTCTGTATATTGTATGCTGTTATAATCCATGCAGACTAGATTTCTTAAGACGTCATATGCATTCATAGAAGTGATAGATCAGCCTGGCAACCAACATACTGCTAAAGCCATATAAGATACTCAATGCCATTGCTCTGTTAACTTTGTTCCATTTTCATAATTACAGTTGCATTTTTAACCCCGGGGATTCATGGGATCACAGCACTTAGCTCATCTGGGAGTGAGCTAACCTCTCCCCTCCAGCCCACTCTAAAACGACCCTCAAGCCAACACCGTGCCATAGTTAATGGAGTACGCCTACATGAATTATTAACAGTGCTAACATCCCTTTTATAGTTGCCATCTTATCGATATTCAGCCCTTTGCCACCCCATGGGCATGTGGGTGAATTTAACACATCAGGATGAATTTTCCTTCTCATATAGTCACAAAGAACATTAAGGTTTATCAAGTTATGTATAATAGTGTTGAAAGTGTAATGTTGTTTTGTCCATTTTCATAGAACAGATTCCGTTAAAGTATGGGCAACAACATCATCCCTTTGCACCACAACGTTCTGCGATGTTATTACCCGGCCAGGGCACCTTGAATGTTTACTAAGGGATGCTAGAATTTATAACGCCGGCAGCTTCGATGGGAGTAATCCAAGAGGTAAAATAATAAAAATGAAAAAAATCCACACCCCATAAAACAGGTCCTTTCCTGCAAAGTGCTTGTAAACATGCTTTTTGTGGCATCATTGAAAAAAGCAGCATCTCTGGGGACATTGGATCAAGCAAAATAAAAGGAGGACATTCTGTTAAGACACATACGGGAGCTATTAGATTCACTCTCTCTATACATTGCAATCACACGTATGCTGGGGTTTAGAGACAACTTTGGCCAGAATCCTTTGGGATAATCGTCAACTGAAATATTGATTGGAAATGTATGTGCTTTTGCAGAAAGTCTAAAGGCGGCTCATTTATTGCAAACAACAAAAAGGAAAAGGCTCTAAGCTAGTCCACGTGAAGACTGATAAATGGTGTTGTTTATAGGACTGCCAGGGACCCCACGCATTTATTATCAAATGGAATAAGGGCTTTCGAATCCTTCCATTCTCAGGGTTTAGTGGAGATTTAATTTGTCTTATTCTAACCAAGGCATGACAAAAGAGAGTGAACACTAAAATAGAGTGAAAACTGTATGTATATGTTGTATTGTACATTGCTATCTTTATACACTATACTATCTTTTTTTTTTTTTTTTTTACATACTTACTATGAACATTAATTGTAGAAGTTTTCTTAGCAAAACATTTGATTTGACAATAGTTTGTACTGTGTTGCAACTTTTACAACTATTATGCTAAAATGTAAATTGTATTTAAAATTACAATTATGCAGAATATATAAGTAATAGTCTTACTCTGGCCAAAACCTGACCCTAAGGCTTGATTCTTCTTCTTCTTTTTTTATCAAATCTATTTTAGAGCAATACAAATATTTTTAGCAAATCCCCTCAACTACTACTATTAATAATGTGTGGAAGATGGTATATTAAAAAAAACGAAAAGGAAAAAAAAAAACCTTTGAATGGAGCTTTTTTTGCAAATGAACTCTGTTTTGGGTACTTTTACTTCGGAATGTCTTGCATTGAAGAAATGAAAATGAAACCCAAAAAAGTAGAAGTCGATGAAGTTATACAAACATTCTGTGAGTTTAAGCAGTAGTTACATTCAAGCCTGACTCATCAGCAGCGATACATTATAATGAAATGCACTGTAAAGGCGAAGTTGGGCCATTACCATATTTCATAATGATGTGCTGTTTTACCAAAGAAAAATGTAGACTATAATTCCACCGCTCAAAACGCCATTGTTCGATCGCAATTATTTTCTTTTTATTAGAAGTTAGTGTGTGTGGATTCTTCAGGAGTTTTGGTCCAAACTATTCTTAACTCACAGCAGGGCACATTCGTTGTAATTCTGTTTTTTATGCTAATTTTGCAGTAATTGTTAAAGTCATACAGCGACATGGTAATTTGAGTGGCCATATTAATGCGGCCTTACAGTTATAATTTCCAGAGTGTCAGCACCTCTTTGCAGAGATGGTATCTGTAAAAAGAACCTCTCGCATTCATTAGACCACACAGCCATGGAAATAGAACATTTTGTCCACCAGCAAGGAAGAAAATTGTAGGAATTCGCTCGAATAGAGAAACCTTGGTCAAAAGATTTCAATATTTGGCCAATAAATTACAGGGTGTAATAATGTAATTATATTATATACACTTGAGCTACAAATATCATACTATAGTGTTCAGATGGTTGATATTATATCCATGGTTACTGAGCATTACTTGTACTTTCAAAGAAAATTCAAATATCTCAGTGTTTTCAGTAGATTATTTTTGTCTTGAAGAAAGAAGACGATATGTTGGATTATACTTTAATTACATTACTACATACAAGAACTAATACACAGAAAAATAGAATGCACTCTAAGTCACATTGTTGCATAAAGTACACATTATATGTCCTGTCCTGTCTGTACTGTCTGTGAATTAATATGCCCAAACAAATTTCTTCTGCTGAATATTCATGAGGCTCTTATGCTTACACTTTTTAATTAGCTACTTGATATGTAAAACCCTACAGAATTTACTCTTAAATATGTTTGCTACGAATCCAGTTTCCATCTCTGGTATTGTCTCAAGCATGTTCTCTACAGACGTCTGTATATGTCTAACCATTTTGTAACATTAGATGATGGAAAGTTCTTTCAGAGAAATGCTGTTTTGTTGAGTTCGTTGCTCGAGGACAGCGCCTCATCTATTTGCTGTTTCCATTCTGACACTAAAACAGCACTCACTCCACAGCTGCTTCCTTGATGTTTTCAAGTATTTCAAGTGTTATTATTACTTAATATTAAGGGAAATGTATTTAATTAATCATTTAGTCCTTCAATTAGTCAAGCAGATCATATTTGTTCGGTTAAAACATAAATTTATGTCGTGTGGTAAATACAAATGTAAACCCCCTTCTTTTTTTAGCAGATGCTTAACGATGAAGGACCCCAAAGACATAAACAGAAACATACTAACACAGATCACCAAAAGCTATGCTGTAGTCTACTAATTGTGTGGCTGCTATGCATACAGCATGATCATATTAGAACAATAATTCAGCTAGAAGTGCATCATAAAAGAGGTGTATCATTATTTTGCGTGCCCTCAGGACATACCTGCTGACATCTTATTGGCTTATTTGGCATGCATCATTCTCCATCAGCTGTTTGCTCTCAACTCGATTCAAGGCGCTGCCTGATTATATCCATATTTCTACTTTGAAACTGACACAAAGACATTGATAAGGGAATTACCACAAGTCCCCTAATAGAAGTTTCATTCCATTTCTGAAAATTAACAGGTGCAATAGATCCATTCATTACAGTTCCCTCTGTAAGACTCTACATCTTGGTGTTTTTTTTGTAGGACTGGTTTAGGGATACAAGTGAAAAACATTTAAGGGTTGTAAATTGATGCCGTTAGCAGAGTCAGCACTGGCAGATGGCAAAAGGGGAATGAAAAACAGGTAGTAAAAGCCTCTGGTGTTGATTACGAGGACCACTGCATAAAGGGCACTGCATGTTGCTAGTGATATCAACAACACACTTTCCGGGCACCCAAAGAAGCATCACTTCCCATGTTTAAGGTGAGAATTTGTAAGCCACACACATGGGCACCAACTCCCTCAAGCTCAAAGACCCAGAAACAAGCATTAGCGGCACCCAGGGAAGCAGTGTGTGCAAACATGCCAGCAATCTGTACCTCTGACTGGCACGCTATACCTGCTGGGTAGATATCTTACTTACTCAAATGGTACCTTATATTCAAAGCTTGGCCAAGGGCAAACCAGAGGCATCTACTGTGGAGACAAACTCGAGATTTTGGTTATCATTGCAAATCAAGATGCTATTTCAGCCGACGAATGACTGAGCACAAATGAAAGCAGACAGATTCAGAAACAAAAGCATGAAGCTGTCTTCAGGCGGAATAAAGCTCCGGTCAGTTTGGATCGACTTCCACTGCAATCTGTGCCAGGAGAAAAATATTATATTTTGCACACATTAAAAGCAATGATGTGAGAAGATATTCAAGCAGTATTACCCACAGGAACATATTAATGCTTTTAATTAATCCAGAAATGAGCACTGCACAAGATGGAGCAACAGTTATTGGTTTTTCAATACCAGCAAACACTATCCATGAACACCAATTTTCTACACGGTTTGTCTATTTTTATACATCAAGATCATCAGAAGTTACTCAAATCAGCCATTACCTTATACATGTCTGCAAAAAGAAGCTGCATATTTGGGTGTCCACTGCACTACCGGTATTTAGTCCGTTTGCAATGAAAGATGCCTGATTTATGGATGTCACATTACAAGACGAGGGGAATTTGAAATCGTAAAACAGCGTACAGTTAGACTTGATTGTTTGTCGTCAGGAGCAAATATCAAGTCTAAAATCTGTGTGGGGGGAAAGTCACTGAAGTTTTATCGGTTAGCTGAGGCTAGCGCGACATGCTATCTGTATTTTTGCGTGTGAAAAAGTTTCTAATTGAAAGAGAACTGGGGAGACTGGTCCCGTTCACTGCGTAGCGCTCCTGCTGTTTGAGGAGCGCTCGTTGTTTACAGTTGGTCACATGTTTGACAGAGATTGAACATAGACGCATTGAGAGGAAGGCTCACTCTGCGACCAACATTCTAAAATATCAGACAGGTTTGATTTCAACTGCAAATCGTCTTAGGTCGTACGATGGTTCTAAGTGTAATCTTCGTCCCTGTCTCACTGCGAGAGCTACGGCCCTCGTTTTTGAGCCATGACTCAAGATTTTCCCCACAATCAGACATCTTCTGCTGCTGACAGCCAAACTAGCGCAGTGGACATCTGGCTTTAGATGAGAAGACACTGCTAATATCATCAATGTGTGTGTCCAGGGACAGTTATCATTTGCTTGCTTCCTGTGAATATAAAATCAACAATTTTGGGTGAAGCCCTGTGAGGTGACTGCCGGCTGTTGTGACTTTGGGCTTTACAAAAATAAATTGAATTGAAAGTGAATTAAGTTGCTAGAATCAATGATTTACTCATTCAATCACAGCAACTCGGGGGTGGGATAATTGACATGCTGCCTAAAAACAGTTTTCATGATGACACACCAATCTGTGGAATTATGTTTCTGGCCCTAGAGTTGTCTCATGACTGGGATTCTTGAAGAGCAAAACAAATGCTTGTTCTTATCGATGCAATTCATGCCATCTTGTATGTTGTTCGTACACATTGCTTTATACATTTCCAACGAGACAGACACTATAAATCCAATCTAAGAAGCAACCTGCTGGTCCCCTCCCGTTCCTGCCCTCCCAGCCTCTTGCAGCCCCTGAGGAGGTGATCGGGCGCGTCTGTTTCCCTGAGATAAAGGCTCAAAACACCCCCCGGAGCGCACATAAGTTGGCATGGAGCAGGTTGGCAGTGTGTTCGTGTAAGAGAGAGAGTAAGTGACACAGGGACCAGTGGCACGTGAGGACAGAGGGGGCGGGTCAAATGGGAGGTATTAGACCAGCGGAGATAGGTGAGATGTCATGGAGGAACAGCTCGGTCCCAGTAATGGACTAAATTAAAGAATCAAAAGCAATGCTGTGGGTTTGCGTCAGAAATTACACATCTTGATGCAAATTGTGCGGACTCTTTCCATCATGAGAAAAAGATTCACCCAGCAAAGGTCCAAGCAATGACAAAAAATGTGTCAGAAAATGAAAGTTGCAGCACACATGGCTTCAAGGTTATGCCGTCTTCCTTAATCAATTACTCAATTTTGCCTATTACAGAGCAATATTTGGTCATTTCCTTGGCTCGCCCATGCTATTACTTCATTTGAAAAGCCAAACACATATTTCATTTGTTAAAATAAATCTATTTTGCACAATCATTTTTTTACCAGAATGTTTCCTGCACAGACAATTTGACTAGTTTAGCAAAGAGCTGCCTGATGGTTCACTCTCGGGGATTAGGCTGTTGATATGATGATTGCATTGCCCATCAACATTTTTACTGTCTCGTCCTTCCTTTCCAAATACATGTTTTGGGTAAATTGTTGACTCTCATTTACACCAGAGAATGATCACAAGCCATCTTACTTACAGTTAAACCGTTTGTAAATTATGAGGGTTCCAGTTCCTATAGACAATGCTTATACCACAATCCAAATGCAAATACTTATAACATTTGCTAATTGGTAAAAACTAAAACATGTTTTATTTGGCATTGTCTCTAATTGTGCAACTCATAATATGTATCATGTGTTCACATTCTCACTGAGTATAGATCCAATAAAGGTGTGTAATGAATTAGATTTTAATTGAGAGATTTAGTCATTTCCAATTGTCACTATGTTTGGGTCTTTTTAATTGAGAGGTCCACAGCCAATCCTCTGTAAGTGAAAGCATGTACATGTGGTTTGAAGCAGAGTTCAGACTTTGGAGGAAGAGGTTTGACTATTTCTTGTGTTTAAATGGCAAATAACTCTTTATTGTTTGAGTTAAGAAAGTTAAGAAAGTTAATACTGAAAGCCATTTTAATTTGTTTTTAAAAGACAACATAAAACACATTTTGTACGTTCACATAGAAAGATTACTTTACTCTTGGCAGACAGGCATTATAGAAGTGTACACAGTGGAGCTCTGTGAGTCTGTGTCCTCTACTGCAGTGTCTCTGTTTCCATTTTCCCAGATGTAGAGCGTCCTATATGCTCTACCACAGGGAATATCAATGCACCAACTCTAGTATTAGGGGAAAAAATCAATGTGCTGGTATATTTTTGGTTTTCTTTGTCTTTTCCCCTCTAATCTGCACTTTTATACATTCACTGACACAAATCCAGAATACTGCTTTCCCCAATCACAAAATGAGGAGAATGTTGAGCAATGGTGGTTTGTGACCCACATTTAAAGGCTGCCCTTGTATTTGGGTTGAGACTCTTGGTGTTTTCAGATTCATTAAAAATGTATAAGCTTTAGACAAGATCAAGGAGTAAAAACTTTTAACTAACTTCCTCAAGTCATCTTTGCAAATGATAGGTCAGTCCATTTAGTGTGAGGATCAACATTAATTGAAATAATAAGCTCGCTAAAACTGCATCTCACAATTATTAGCTCTGTGTCCCACTCAGAGTAAGTTATAAGAAAGCTTCTGTGTTATTGTTAATTCCTGCATTGTTGTTGCTCTTTATAGCTTTCATCAAAGAAAAAAAAAAAATGATTTACTGAAATTCAGTTAATCAAAGTGTTGTGATATAATAGTGATTGTGTAATCATTAAGAAAAAAGGCTTTGTGTTACAGATATATCTATATTACTCAATGTTGCAATCGTGCAAACAACTAACATGGTGAACATTTATTTCTGTAAATGAGCCATTTATTTTTGTCCCCAGAGAGTCCACTGCAAAAACAGCACTTTGTGACAATACGAGACTGCTGCATGCTGTCTGCATGTAATAATAAATCATATCTTTAGAAATGAATGCATGTGCCAAAGGGATTGTGAGAATTAGGAACTATAGTTAGAAAGATTTAAACACATACTTCATTCTTCCACAGTTTGAAAATCAGGTACCCCAGCCACAGTTTCTAGTCAGATTCATTCATATTTTATTTCCAGTTCACTAGCAAGGACCACAACCCCAGCTACGATGCAAATCGGTTGACATATGAGAAACATCAACAACACGAATAAACAGAAATGGATGCAGTTTTGGGGCTTCTGGCGATGAGAGCTGAAGGCTCCCGGGCCTCGATACCCCCATCTAGGAGATAAAGTAGAATAATTAGAATAATTAAAAAGAGGGTGGGACGGAGGGGCACAAAGTCAGGAACACTGATGTGTGTGACCTGGATGCTTGAATAGTGTAGCTGCAGGAAGGCGTGTGAAAGGGGTGTGGTCTCGCTCCCGAACTTAAGATAACAAACTTATTTTCATATAGGTGAAATTAAATGTATTGTCATTCATATGAAAATATAAGGGTTAAGTTGATAACCTTCATAAATATCAGTCAGAGAATGCACCATCATAAACAACATAACCATTATAAAGTGTTACTCGCACCATAAGGAAGATAAGCACACTTTATAAGACACGCAGAATGTGAGCTACAGACAGAGCAATCCATTTTTTTTCGGTCTTGAGCTGCAGGTTAGGAAGATGACAGGCCAAGCTGTCATTATTTACCTCTGCAGCTCACTCAGATACATCCCCTCTGACCTGCTGAGGGGTATTTTCAAAATTGCTGTCCCTCCAAGACATGGTAGGTCACTCCCAAATTATCTTCACTTTGATGGCATCAAGACCATCAAAAAAGGTGCCCATGGGACTATATTCACTCAATTTCAAAGCAACAACTTCTGACTTCTGATAGAATCTGTACAGTAACTTTAAACTTTGTGTGCTGATCAATCAGCAGTAATTCATATGTTGACATATTTTAATAGATAGCACCTTGGAGCCTAACTAAACTTACTCTGCACGACAAAACAGGCACAGAACAACTTTGGGCCAGTTTACAGAGAATGAAACTGCACATTTCAATTCATTATATTGCATTAATGAATTATAATATAGCACAATTCCATGGCTTGTTTGATTATCCTAATGACATCTATTTAATCTAAAATAAAACTGTTGCCATGTGTTCCAAAAATATGCCTAACTGCAAATACAGATTTTACAGAATAAAGTTTGTGTTTCTGATGGATGGCTACCTGTCTAACTCTTGTTGTTTCTTCGTTTATCACTATCAATATTAAAACATCTGCCACAAATACTGCTACAAATATATGTGTTTATTCTTCAACTTCAACTATTCAACTATTACTAAAACCTACTTTAACTAAGATATCCAAAAGCAACTGAGTAATAACAAGAGCTTCTACTCAAGGGGATTGTGCAGTTCCTTTGAGACACACAGCCTTAAGTCAACAAGTGCTGTCAGTCAAAGACACAAGAGTCTTAGAACTGCATCCCAGCCGCTCTCAGAGACAGTTTGACGTTAAACTCATTCAAGACAAACCTCAATGTTGGCACAAGAGGAACCAGGTCTGTAATCATTGATTCTGAAGTGTTTAACTCTAATGTTGTGACTTGCATTGAACGCGTGTGCTGTATGTGGGTTATACTGTATGTTATAGGTTGTTTCTGTCTTGACCTGCCAAGAACTACAGATGGAAAGTAGCCAACAATAACAGGCTAATTCTGGCATATTTAAATTGTATGTTTATTAATATGCACTGTCCCTTTGAAATAAATCAATCTAAATCTAAATTGTTCTGTATAGTGCTCTAGTTGCCTGCTGTTTACTTTCAGCAGTTTTCATGTTGAATATCATTGGCTTGCAATCCAATAACTGAAGCCGGCTGATGACATCTGCTTAAATAAACTGTTTGGGTTGGATGGCTGAATGTGTGTTGTGCTTCACTCACCAAGATTTTTAATTTTTATTTTTTTTAAATGGCGCTGCTTTTTAGAACGGTTCCTAGAAGTAATCAGTTGAAATCAAAGTGATTGCTCTCAGCAGAAAATTAATCTCATTTTCTGTCAAAGCAGCTGCCAGTTACTTAAGATCTGATCTCTTTCATTATTTCAATCAGTCCCCACTCTCTCCTCCCCCACTTTTACACTCTCTCTCAAGGCCTAACTTAATTAAAATGGAGAGAGGGAGATTGGCCATCACTAATTTAGGGCATGTTGGTGGGAGTTCATTTTGAAACTGTGTGACTTGCAGCTGTGTTCTCCCTGTATTAAAAAAAACAACAACTTGTGTTTATATTGTTGAGTTTACACTGTAGCTAAAAGATTGTGTTCACCAAAATTTGATGATGTCATAATTTCAGACGGAGGGCATGGGCTAATATAACTTCATGGGGGTGTAACGTACATGTGATTCATTTTGAATTTCCGATTTCATGTTTGTATTTGGAGGGATTCCCTTCAAACTGCCATGGCTGGTGGACAATGATAGCGCAGTCCTGCACGGCTCCTGTGCACCCCAGCTGAATAAGCATACAGGTGAATGCATTTGCTCAAATATTACCAGTAGGTTAATTGGGTCTTAAGATATGCTTATATATACTACTGTATTTTCCGGACTATAAGTCGAACCTTTTTTCATAGTTTGGCCGGGGTGCAACTTATACTCCGGACCAACTTATATGTGATATTATCAACCTCCGGAGTTGGCAGAGTTGTTTAGAAGTGACACAGAGGAAGAAGAAATCAATGAATTTAGTGATTTAGGGTAATACTGATGCTTTAGTAAACTTGTTCTTTACGCTATAGTTCTCTGAATAACAGTTAATATGTCACGTTAACATACCAGACACTTACAGCAGTTCGATGTCTTAGCGTCATGTAGCTGAAGGTGTTACATTAGAATATGTATACCTATTCACCATGTTGTTCTCTAATCTATTATTATTTTAAATTGCATTTCAAGATGAAATGTCTGTTCTTGTTCTTGGATTTTATCAAATACATTTCACCAAAAAATGCGACTTATACTCCAGTGCGACTTATATATGTTTTTTGCTTCTCTATTGAGCATTTTTTTGGCGGGTGTGACTTAAGATCCGGAGCGAATTATAGTCTGGAAAATACGGAAGTTTCTAATCAAAAGACCTTTGTTTTGATCATACCTTGACAATTTTGGCTGCATTATGTAGTAGAGACCAGTACAAATCCTGCTCTCACTCAATCCCAAAGCTTCTCTAAACCCTGCCACCCGATTGCAAGTGCCCACCCGAGAGATCCCTGCAGGACCATCATTTTTTTTTTTTTTTTTTACTTTTTTTTTTTTTTTTTTTTTTTTTTTTTTTTTTACTAATCAGAGAGCCAATTGTAGACTACATCACTCAGTCACACATGGACCACACTGCGGCCATGGCCACCACTCAAAGCACATTCCCTCATGAAGTGAGTTCATCGATCTGTTTCTCTGTTCCACTGAAATAGTTCAAAGCGTTGTCATGTAATCAAACATTAAAACAGAGCTCTCCTTCTTCTCGTGTCTCCTCTCACCTGCAGCAACAGCAAGTGCCGAGAGGACACGCGCTCTCACACATGCGTTGCACTGCTCTGTATTTCACTGCTGTTTCCTGCAGAGCAGACTCTTCATTTTGGCTCAATCTGGGGGCCTCCACGGGCCCACATAGTCATATGGGCTAGGGACCGGAGGTGTTTTGGTCTGACCGCTTACTGGTGTTGCCGTGATGTGTCTGGTCAGCTGATTTAAACAGATTTTGGCTTCCTACTAGGACGACAACGCCATCTGCAGTCTGACTTCTTCAGAACTGAATCCCGGGTGTGGGACAGCTTGTACGCCCCCTCATCCCAATTTACAGTCTGTTTCCGGATTTTGATGGCCTCCCTGGGCCAACACTGGTATTTGATGGATGAAAATGGCCAAGCTCTTGCTGCCCGGTGGCCGAGTGGTTAAGGCAGCAGCACATATGCCAGGCTCCATGTGCAGCCGGCCACAGTGTAGTGAATTTGAATCTCGGCTCCGACAATTTACTGCATGCACTCCTTTCTCTCTCCTCCCCAGCTGTCCTGTCTAATAAAGCCTACATGCCAAGCACACAAATTTGATTACAGTTTGGACTTGACACTGGGTCAAATCCTCTGGAAAACCGCAGCTATTGTATGGTCATAACATTTAATATCCTATTAGAAAGGTGACCATTATCTTATACATTAGCTGTTATGGGTTTCATGATTCTTTACCAAGGTCTTTTCATAATTGGTCTCTAATTTTAACTAAAAGCAATCTGACGCTGTGCACTAATTTATAATTTACAAGTTTCAATTTGTCATGATTTGGCTGCGAAGCCTGAATGTCACTTGTATTCCTTTATTTTACAATTATCACTGTAAGAAGCTCAAGATGGAACATGGGCAGATAAAAAACAAGAAAATGTTGAAATTGAATTATAAATAAATGTTACAAAAATCACTGTTTAATATTTGTGTAGTTTCAGAACATTTTGTGGCCATATATGTAATAATGTCTATAGTTTGGAATAATACTTGATTTGCCAACAATCACTGACTTCTACTCGTATACATGTATGAAGAAAATACACACAGATCCATTTGAAAGCCACGTGGATCTACTCTGCTGCAACACTGATGAAGAACCCTCAACACAAACACGTTCTCTGCAGTTGTCAAGAATGTCTACTCAAGTATAGAAATAAAATACATGTATAAAACACTCCTAACATTCATTCAGCCATTTTCCCCCCTTTTTTTATTTATTTAAAGAAGACAGATACACATTCGGCACAATGCATGACACATTTTGTTTCATCTTTATTGATTTCTTGCACTGTTGGATGCAGTTGGGGGCCATTAACTGCAATACTTTTTTGTTCCTAGGATGTTGGCAGTGTGGACCATTATTAAATTCCAGCAGCTGCATGAAAGCCATATTAGAGAGCGGAGATGGCACAGGTCTACATCCTTGCACAGTCAGAGCACTCAAGGCCGAATGCGGGCTATTGTAACTAACGCATAAGATTTAAAACTTTAAATAAATATCACAGCTTATTATGAAGTCTCCAGGGTAAACTTGCCCTGTTTGTTCACTGTTTAAGCTTCAGTTGAAGGAAGGTTGGGAAAAAAAATGCTAATGATTATCAGCTGACTCAAAAATATATATTATCTTTTAATTAATAAATTATGTTTTTTTCCAACAGTAAGAGGGGTATATCTTCTGCAGCCATAAAGTAGGATCCCAAACTGGTGTTTGTTTCATGTGATCTAATTGCCTATGTGTGACAGACAGCAATAACATGTTCCGTTCAATTATTGCTTATAGTATAGTATATTACCAAGCAAGCTATAACAAATATTGTAAAATGGCTCTTAATGAGACAAACTGATGCATTCAAATTAAACTGAATTTAGTAAATGAAATGTTCCCATTTTGTCTGGACCCCCCACTGAACCTGAATGACGGATGGATTGTGCTGTCCCATCTTAAATCTCTACAAGCCATAGTTTAGACCTAGAATAGTCCTGTTTTTGACCTGGTAGTAAATATTTTTTACTTAATATATTTTGAGAGCCACTCTTCTAGCTCTTGTTGTCCGGCTAGAATCCTATGCTTTTTTATGTGTGCCAAATCTGAAATCCCACACTGTTTTTCTTCACTCATGTCATGTTCTGAAACAGGCAATATTTCAACCATCAGCCACAATGTACAATGATTTATACATCCAAGAGAGAAAAGGGGAAGTGAAAAATCTAAATTATCATGGCAGTATTGTGTTATCAGAGCACATGTAGGGGCACATTCTCCATCTTAGGCCCTATTTTATTATGGATCTCATCCACATGCTCAATCTGCCTGCAGTAACTAATGGGTTTTTTCTCATTACAGGCTTTGTGATCACAAGACGGACGTGGGGGCTGGCAGTGTAAAATGAAGAAAAACAAATGCTAACCTGAGCCGCAGATAAGGAATTACAGAATATCGATAGCTCGAAGTTTTAATAAGAACAACCCTTGAAGCACCCCTGAATAGATCATAGACCATTTTATATATTTATTTATATATATATATATATATATAGTGTATGTGTGTGTGTGTGTGATATTATATGTATATATATGTTTGTATATGTATATATGTGATGTGTGGTGTGAATAATAAGTATATATAATATATATATATATATATAATATATTATATATATATATATATACTTATATATATATATATATATATATAATAATATATATATATATATATATAATATATATTATATATATACCGCTTAAAACTGCAGTGTGTCAAAACAAAATTTAACCACTATTGGAGTAGTACAGGGTGGCTTAAATGCCAGGACTCTCTATGGCTGCATACTTGGCTCATTAATGTATTTGAGTATTGGGAAGCCCCTGGGAGAAGAATGTTTTAGAAATCCATGATTAATGAAACATTAATCATGAATTTTGTAGAAGAACAGGAAGCGTTGTCACTCTGTATTTGGGCCCATTAGGAGTGGGATGGCGGGAGGAGACAGGCAGAGCAGAGGAGAGGAGCGTGCAGTGAGAGCAGATCATGCAAGCCCCATTCGCAGGGAGGAGCTAACACTGAAGGCTTAATCAAAGTGAAGGAAAAGGAACATACTCTGAATTTGTTCCATTACTGAGAAATAGTCTTTTTTATAACTTAAGTTTTACAAAGTCAGTTTAAAGCACAATCTAAGTGAAAATATTTCAACATATTTTCATAAAGCTTAGACACACGGACATGCAAGGATTTCAATAAATTATATAGAAGTGAAATTTATGTCTGCAAACCATCTGGCACAAGTGTTTATATTTTCTCTTTTATTATTCTTATCTGTTCAGGCTCATGACTCAAGAGGTTAAACCAGACAGCTTCAAAAGACATATTGACCTTTTAACTCCGGCCTGCTCAGCATTTATTTGTGTAAACTGTAACATGCTGTTTGCATATTGCAGCATATTCAAATACATAAACCAATCTGTTCCAAAATGTTCTTTTAAAATAACAGCAAAAAACCTAAATCACTTGTGTCAACTGTTATACAAAATTGATTTATTTTGAATGCGAGTCACAACTGTGAAATATATTTCCCCTTGTGTATGCAAATCATGAAGCTTCTTTAACTACAATGGCACGTCAATATTTTTGCCAAGTGTGACAGTCCCACCACGCTCCCAACTTGGATCTGAACACTAAACGCCTGAAAGTCGAGTGAGAGACAGTCTGACGTTTCAGCAGAGGTAAACACTTGTGGCGGAGAATAGATGAGGACGGACTAAGAGAAGGATACAATGAAATAAACATGGCAGCTGTCTCTGTTGTGAACTTTCCAGTGATTTCGGGAGCTTTTGGAAGTTGACAGTGAATGACTGCTGATAACGGCTGCGCGCTTCTGAATCAACAACAAAACTCAGAAATATTAATCTTGCAGATAAATCCAGTCTACGGACAGACTGATGTGATATGAGAATGGGACTGGCTTTTGGAATAATATTTATATAGTCAACATGGGTTATACGGTCATAATTTGGCACTGCATAACTTACATTCAAATAAAAATAAATGTTTAGATAATCAACGTTGTTTAACAAGCTGTATTATTCATTCCCAGTAATTGCTGTAGGGGCTCTCAGCACAAAACACAGATGAACACAAAATGTACTGTAGTTATACAGGTAGTTCTTGTTGAGATTGGATTATTTTAAATTCTAAAAATACAATTCTAGCAACATTCAGAAATGTTTATATTTTCATTAAAATAAACAACAACATTGCTACAGAATACAAGGTAGTAGTGAGATACAGCTGGTGTCAGATTATATATATTTTCTTATTACAATCCTTTTTCATTTAAATGGACAGTAATTAACACATCTTTCTTACTTACTTACGTATAGTGGCTTGAAAAGTACTTGTACACCTGGAACTTTATCACATTTAGTCACATCACACCACAAACTTAAATACATTTTATTGGCATTTTTTGGGAATGATTGGTAATAAAGATTTTCTTGTTCCTCTAAGAGGGATGATTGTGATAATTCACAGGAATAACCACTGCAAGCCCTATATTTTACTATAATTTTAACATTCATTTCAAGTCGCTGTTTTACAGCCAATCCTGTACAATTGCTTATTTGCTTTAAATACTCAAGAGTGAGTTACCTTCTTACTAAATTATCTCTTATTTTTGATTATCAATATGCGTTCGGAGACAGTGTTTGCATTTGTGAATGAACGAGCCCAGTATTGTGTAAACATGTATGCATAAGAATTGGTAGGCCTACCTTTTTTAGACCACCAGTCTAAAGCCGAGTTCACACCGCTGCGGCAAAGCGTCCAGTTTACATTCAAAGTCTATGTGGACCTGCGCTGGACCTGCAAACGCTGGACCTGCAAACGCTGGACCTGCAAACGCTGGACCTGCAAACGCTGGACCTGCAAACGCTGGATCTGCAAAGCGTTGGACCTGCGCAGCGTTGGACCAAAAAAGATTAACTTTTTTGCGGCAGACACGGCGCAGCAACCAATCCGAGATTACGGTCCAGTGACGAACCTACACACTACCCGGAAGAAGGACCAAAGCAAACCCCGGACGGACCGATAAAAAAAATCAGCCAGATGCAGCTTTTGAAGCAAATAATGGTATTCACTGAACTCTGCTCACCTCTGAAGTATCTGCGGGACCCAGACAAGCCACTGAGTCAATCACCTTTTTTGGACTTTGTAAAGTAAATACACCAAAGCCATTCTCTTAACCTGAACTGCCATAGGACACAACTCCTCCGCTGCGCATGGGCGCTGGACGCCTCGGCCACGCGTCTGCTGCGGAGAGTTTATTTTTTGGCCGCGCGTTCGAGGTGGCCAGGCGGCGCGGCCAGGTCGGCAACCTTCAAATGTACAGGCGTTCAGTTTGGGCAGCCAGCACGAATTTGGACACAGCGATGTGAATGGGCCTTTAGACGTACCTTGAACTAACCATCACTAGTATTAACCATGTTGAAATTATTCTGGCAAATCTGCTCTTGTTACACAACTGTCGGGTCGAGCACAACACACAAACACAGGGACTATAACAACAAAACATATTAAAACAAACAAACTGCAAAAAGAAAAGTCAAAAACATGCAAAGAGCCCACAGACTGATCCAAAAAAAGGCTCAGAAGATGGAGCGAAAACCATTTTCCGGGTAAAAAATGGCCCTCTGGTACAGCTGATTAAATTCTTCTGGGTATTTACAAACAAAAGGAGAAGCCCACCGGCCCACACTGGGCAAATGTCTCCAATAAAGTCCTGGTTCCTTTCTATTGAAAAAGGGAAGGAGAGGGAGAATGTGAAATTGCTTAGGGATCTGGCAGCATTTCTGTGAAAGCCAATACCTCCTCCAGTGAGGTAAATTATTATATTTTACCATCAAACTGGAGCTTTAGCGTTAAAGAAACGCATACTCCACTTTCATCTCTCTCTCAGGTGAGACATCACATTGTTTATCACTGAAGTTACGGAACTTCGCTATAATAGGTCTTCGACGCTGGTTTGGAGCCGGCTTGGGAGTAAAGGAGCAATGTGCCCGGTCAATTTGCCCAGCTTTTGTTAAAAGTTTTAGATGTCCGGGGAACCAAGCCTTCATAAATTCAACCACATTTTACCATTCAGTGTCCTCTGGAAGACCGACAATCCGCAGATTGCTTCTGCGACTACAATTCTCCAGGTTGTCCACATGATCCGTCAGCATGTGAAACTGGCTTGTTACCTGTTAGCTGGCATGTTAGCCCGCAGGGTAGAGACCATGCCTTTCAAGTCAGAGATTTCTTTTTGGCTGCAGTGGCTCGGTTATCCAGTTCATTAGTTTTGGAAGTTGCTAGGGGTGATGTAATGAGTAGTCACACAATTCAGTTTGATTCACAATTCAGGACCTATAATAATTAAAAAAGCAGCAATATAATTCATTTTTGTCTTTAATTTCCATGTTTGTTTTCTTCTTCTTCTTTGGTGGTGTTTTATGGGGGTTGGTATCCATAATGTTTTGGTTCGGTTGTTTTGACTTCCACCCAAACACCCTTTCTGCAAGAACACATATTGAAAATTGACATTCATTGTGACCAAAGAGTTGAATGAAATGATAGCTGTTTATAAGGAATGTATATAAGGAATTGTTATTGTTGTGTATATGTATACCGGTATGTTGTGTGTATGTCCTGTATATGTATGTTCATATATTACTGTATTATAATTACACAATCTTGTTATTTTGTTTATTATTGTGTTGAGCATACCTGGTGTTTGATCGACTGTGCTGCCTTTGTCCTCCAGTCACTTCTTCTGTATTTTATTTTTTCTTATTGTGTCCCCCTTGGTGTGTAAATGTGAGGGTCGTGACTTCCTCTTCCCTTCAAATCCCGTGTTGGGAAGAGTTTGGGCTGGACCGGTGACAAGTGGCACATGCTGATCTTAATGTTTTTATGTTAACCAGATTAAACGGAGAGTTCCTCCAAAAGTTTGACAATGTCCCGTGGCTATTCAATGCACCACAAACATCATGAAGTCCACACAACGCAGACACACACCAGTCACATTGGTACCTCATCATACAGTACACAGAGGTTTGCTCTGCTACGCGACTGCTGTTGAGATTTCAGGATTTGCAAAAATAAATAGAAATGAACTGAATTAATACCTCCATTTATATGACAAAAATAGATAAATAAACTGATTTGCAGTTGTTTAGCTATTCTTCAACATATTCTTCATAAACAAATTACAAAAAATAACACAAACATTACCAACAATGAAATAGCAATGTGCAGCAGTAACTTTCATGTGCATGAACCCACTCACTTAAGCAAATGCAGTTTTACCCTGGAAATGTGTTGTTTAAGGCATTCATCTCATATCCGGATCCAAATTCAAATGTGTGAGAGCTGCCCTGATCTTGTAAATGAAAATGGAATAGGCTCTGATTCATTACTCTGCCGAGGCACAGAAGCAGCAGAGATCGTGACAATGGTGTGGGGCCAATGCGAGCACATGCCAGCCCCAGCACAGTGCATGAACCAGATGAGATCTAATGGTCTCAGGCTGCAATCAAGAGGTGGCGAGTGGAGCGGGCAGGGCTGGTTGGTGGCATGATGGACTGGAGGAGCACTTTCGGCCCTCTCTGTGTGACTGCCATGGCTAGCCCCGGGGGTGAGGGTACATAGCCGGACTGGGGCCAGGGGAGTCAAGTCATTTCCTCCCTTTTGCAGCCAGCTCCAGCCCTTTGGCATCGCTCACATCTGACACTGATCCCAGATCTGTCAGAGGTTAAAACCTGGTGAGCTTGTGATAGCAAACCTCTGTGGCTCTGCGACCTGCATGCACGTTCACATGGCCATTCTGATTGAGCTGTGGACATCAAAGGAGTGAGGAATTTCACCATCTAATTCAAAAATGTACCATCAGACAAGAAGGAGCAGTTGGTGGTAGTTGTAAGAAACATGTTTCAGTAAGTGTCAAATCAAGATTGTGAACAGTCACTACATTTACATGAACAGAGAACTCAGAGTGTGCTAAATTACCAACCTCAATTTGTGTTTGCCAGGAAGCCTGTCAGGCCACTCTTGTCCCAGTCCACCAAAAAAAAGCAAGGTGCAAGCATAGTTTGAGAGATGTTCCAGGACATCTAGTAATTTAGAATTATCACCAAAACTTTGCAGCTACAATTGCTACTAAAAAGAGCAATCATACTTTGAATCAAACTTTTATGAGGAGCATTTGACGCGGCTGATCAAAACCGCATGTGCTAGTCAGCTGTGAAAGCGCCGTAGTTTGTCTTCTCCGCTGAGTACATGTCCAAACACAAAATATTTTCGCAGCTGTTTCTTGTCTTGCGGCGTTGAATGCCTCTCCTAATCTGCTCCTGTCTTTATCGGACTGCGCAGTTACATGCAGCGACAATAAAATAGACTCTTCAGATGTGTTATTGGGAAGTTTGAGATTCGAAACAACACCTCGATCATATTTCCCAGGTTTACATGCATTTTGATTAAATTGGACGAAGCCATTTATCCAGGTTACCTGACCTGCATGTCAGCCTAGTGTGTATCTTAAAATGTCCTCGTAATATTTTGGCCCAGCACAGAGCAAAAGTCACAAACTCAAAAGATAAACAGATTTTCACTGATATTCTCTTCATGCAGTAAACACAGTTGTTTGTCACTTGCCTTTTTTTTTTTTTTTAGCTCATACCTCCGTGGCTTGCTCTGATGTATGCCCCCTACTCCCACCAGAGCCCCCTCCTCAGCCCTCCTCTCTGTTAATGTTGCTCCATTTATCAAAGCAGAAATAATGTTGCTGGGATTTATAATCTTATTCAGCAGCCAGGGTTCATTTGCACAACAGAGCCGCGATGCTCGATGTGGCATTGATTTCTTTTGATTTATAGGAATGTGCGGCGTTAAAAGAGCATGTTCTCTGAGCCGCTGCCCCCGTACTGCTCTTTGTTTACACTGACACTAATACAACCTCTGATGAAACACACAAGCAAATCACCACTCGCACCACTTTTATTTCCCATTATAAATCTCTTATAGTACAAGTATGGTACACTGGGTACATCATGATATAACTCCACTTGTGATTTTTCTTGCGAAATTATAGTTGGATAAAACTACTAAAGCATGTTTTCTGTTTAGCTTTTCCTCGCCAGCATTACCACAGTAAATGCACCACTATCATGCCATGGATTTGGCACAGGATTCATGCTCTTTCTGCTGGAACAGTTTTTCTGGGCTTGGGACTGGCACAGATAGCCCATAAGCTTGTGTCTAAGTTAGGAATGTATTTTGATTAAATTAAAATGTAAGAAAAAAAAGACATATTATTGTATATAGGAAGATGGTACATGCATATCACCTGTAACAAACTACATAAATCCAGTTAATATAGGCCTAACAAAGTTATTTTAAATGTACCTTACCTTACATTTTATATGCAACTTCCTTTTTCATGTATTATTTGTGAGGAGCTTGCCATTTAAAGCTATTGGCAGTTTAGCTATTACTTTTAATGTAGCTAAAGAGAACACATTTGAAGCTTACTTATCTGCATTGATCAAGGGTGTCCAAACTTTTTTCACCTCATATTGAAACATATACAAAGCGCTGGGGCCTTATAGATTGGTGGTCAAAACAATGAATCATTCAGATTAAAGTTAATTAATGTGTGTCTTTTATACATCAAAATGTTAGTTATCAAGCTTATAATGGTACAGAATTGCAGTAAAAAGTACTACTAATGGATTCTGGGACATTTCATCAGGAAGCTTGTAGGCCATAGTACTTTGGACAGCCCTTGTATAGTTAAAGGTGCTGGACTTCTCAATTTTACCAAAATAACCCTCTGTTATTATTGTTATCAGGAATCAGCTCCAAATTAAAATGCCCATGCAGTGAATAATGGCGAGGCCTGACATTTGCAACTCCTCCCTATCACCGCAGCACACACAACAGATAAAAGAGGGTATTAAATTCAGTGTGTCGCACAATACCATGGTGGACTGAAAGGAAATTGTCTGAACCCACCTTCACACCTCCCATCCCTTTTCTCCCTCTGTCCTCTCTCTCCTTCTCTCCTCTATCTTCAAAGCTCTAAAGGAACTCACAACCGGGAGAAGGTCCCGCTAGACACTCGGAGAATGGGCTCCGTTGACTAGTGCATGCTAATATTTCACAATTTTACAATTTAGCCTCCTTGGATAGTCGTTGAAGGTGGATTAGGGCACATTATTATTAGAAAGCAACTGGTTTCCTTTTTTATTTTGACATTACTGGGCTTGGTATCACTTTTGATAAAAGGTGGCTAAATGTCAAGGCTATATGTAACATTTTCACTGAATGCTTGTCTTTTTTCTGGAGTGAGAATCCTTGAGAATCAGTGGCACTGTTATGAGACTATAGACCTTGAGTATTATTAATATAAAAAGTGAAACATTGTACTTTTTTGGTCAGACGTATTCATTTCATAGTAGGCTGTGATGAGGACTTGTGATCTCAGACTAAACCTATCATTTTGTTTTGGGTTGCTTTTATATCTGGACGTATGGAAATGTGTGTAATAAGCAACAAACATAATTCCTTTTCAAAATTAGACCAGATCCTTTGTTGCGTTCCATGTTTTGAAGGAAGTGAAGTGACCGAAACATCTAAAGCATGTGAAATGAATATCCACATGTAGTAAAGCGGCTTATAGTGGACTCACTCCAGTGACATTGCACCAACTTACTCAATTATACCTTCTAACAACTCCAGTCTTATCAGCGATCAGGGCTAATAGGCCTCATTATCTGCTGCTTGTTCTTATACGTTCATCCCAGCCTCAAATCCACAGCAACATCTAACTAAAATATGTTAATTGTGATATCAGTTTGATCAGTCTTTTACTTATTTTGTTGTATTGACAAGTAAGCAGTGTTTTAAAATACTGATCTTTCATTTGTTTTCTCACAAATTAGAAGCGCTACACAATACCAAAAGGGCTTGTGTAAACAGTGTTGTACAGACAACATGGCGGGTCAGCAATAGTGAATAAAACATTTTGTAGATTTAATCAGCACGAATGCTATTATCTGTTAACAGCAACCAGTGTGATCAAGTGGACCAGTGCAAATGAAGATCATTCTGTTTCTTCTGTCAATCATAGTAATGCTACTAACTTTTACCGTTGTATGAAACAAAATAAGTGCTTTCTATTGCTTGTGAACAAGCAACATTTATATTAAAAATAAACAGTATACAAAATGGTTATGTGGATGCAGTGTTTCTGCAGTGCGCCTTGAGTGTTTTGGGAGGCGTGTGTTGAGCTTTGTCGAGGTGCGTGTTGAACAATTGGTGAGGCACGTCTTGAGCATTTGGTGAGGATGAGCATTTCTTGAGCATTTGGCATTCTTGATAATGATGGACAAACCTTCCATAGCTGCGCTGCTTCCTGCCCTTAGAGACAGAGACTCTATCTCCATTTATGGATCACAAATCATTTTATAAGCAGAGATGTGCTGCGTGGACCGCTGCGTATGCTGTGCTCAGTGCCTCCTGGTTCTGGATCTGGTTTAGTTTTGTTTAGTCCGGGCATGCAGAAAAAGTCGAAGGACATTATTTTCACTATCCCGGGGTGAAAGAGAGCTCTCCGTGTCGGGCACTCACATGAACAGGCAGGGCACAGCGCCAGTGTTGGACACCTGTAACTGCATTACCGCATCTGGGCCAGTGAGTCCAGGCCCTGCAGACTTACATGTAGTAAGCTTAGACAGGAATGTCTATTTTGGAAAATGGATAAATCCCGGTCATCTCCATCAACATCCATTCAAAAACCTTGCCACAGACTGACAGCACAACACAAGAGGACTTGATCCGTACAATCAGACTTCACTCAGCCCCAGAGGTGAACCCAGTGCATGGCCCTGTCTTCGCGCCCTCTGGACCACGCAGCATTCCACCGAGCACTCAGGTGTCCAGCTGTGCGTATGTCCGTGAGCTTTCCCATGAGCTTTCCCAGTCTGCCCGGAGAGTTACCTTCAGTGTTTTGTGAAGCCTATATAATCAACCATTGCAGCATGAACCACTCAGAATATACTTATAAAAAATTTTTTAAAATAAAAATAAGCCAGTTTAATTCTATAACTTCAATGATATTGAACGTATCAACCATTTATTGCATAAATATATAAGGAAAAAGTGAGTAAAGTGGCCTTGTTTTTTCCGCAGTCAGAGCCAGCCTAGTCTCTGCTCGACTGTTACTTCTGTGAGCAGTAACATCGTAAAACTGAGTTTGATTATGGCTGAAATTTATATTCTCAAAGAAGAAAACTTCACACAAAAAAAATCAAATTGTATAAGTAAGAAACACACACACACATTTTGTTTTAAATTTAACAAACACAAATATATATATACAGTGGGGCCAATAAGTATTGGGCAACTTAAACATTTGCAAGTTCACCCATTTAAAAAGAGAGGTTTGTAATTTTCATAGTAGGTACACATCAAGCATGAGAGACAGAATGTAAAAAAAAAAATGATCCAGGAAATCACATTGCATGATTTTTAAACAATTTATTTGTGAAAATGGGTGGCCAATAAGTATTGGGCAGCTAGAAAACAAACAACTCCTCTGTCCCTCACAGACCAGTCACTTGCTCTTTAAGAAGGTATTCCGGCCTCCACTCGTTAACAGTATGAATGGCACCCGTTTGAACTGATTAGATGCTTAAGAGACCCCTGCACACACAATTTGTACAATTGCACAAAGCTGGGATGAGTCAAACTGCAATTGGTAAACAACTTTGTGAGAAAAGATCAACAGTTGGAAACATTATTAGAAAATAGAAGAAGTATGACATCACTGACAATCTCCCTCGGGGTGGGGATCCATGCAAGATCTCACCTCGTGGGGTTCAAATGATCCTGAGAACAGTGAGGAATCAGCCCAGAACTACATAGCGGGAACTGGTCAATGATTTGAAGACAGCTGGGACCACCGTCACAAAGCTGACAATAAGTAACACACTACGTCGTCATGAGGTGAAATCCTGAATTGCCCGAAAGGTTGCCCCACTACACAAAAATCATGTAAAGGCCTGTCTGAAATTTGCTAAAGACCATCAGGACGATCCAGAGGAGGATTGGGAGAATGTAATGTGGTCAGATGAGACCAAAATGGAACTGTTTGGGTTGCGTCCCAAGAACACCATACCTACTGTGAAGCATGGGGTTGGAAACATCATGCTTTGGGGATGCTTTTCTGCAAAAGGGACAGGAAGACTGGTCCGTATCAATGGCAAGATGAATGAGGCCATGTATTGTGACATTTTGGGTAAAAAACCGTCAGAAAATTGAAGATTAAACGTGGCTGGGTCTTCCACCATGATAACGATCCAAAGCACACAACCAGTAAAACCAAGGAGTGGCTCCGTAAAAAGCATATCAAGGTTCTGGAGTAGCCTAGCCAGTCTCCAGACCTCAACCCAATCGAAAACCTGTGGAGGGAAACTCTGTGTTGCCAAGCGACAGCCCTCAAACATCACAGCTCTAGAGAAGATCTGTGCAGAGGAGAGGGCCAAAATACCAACTCAAGTGTGTGTAGACCTGGTCAAGAACTACAGGAACTGTTTGACCTCTGACATTGCCAACCAAGGCTACATTACTAAGTATTAAAAGTAATTTTTGTCCCAGAATACATACATACACATACATATACATATATACATACACATACATATATACATACATATATCAAATTTGATTTAGGATAGCATTTGCAATGAGACAAACACCTATCTTAACAAACATAAAGGAAGTGTTCATGTGACACTGCGTATTGCAGGTGTAGAAGTCTATGCCTATTTAAAGGATGTAATGATATTCATACTGTGGGCGATTGATATATACAGTATAAACATGTCTCAAAACATACATGTGTATGAGGTCTATCGGATATTGAATCAACAAATATTGCCATATCTTGTTTATGTGACAAATACAATGAAACAATATTGATTGATACAGTAAAATGGCATTTGGAAGCCATGCAAAGATATACAGAATTTACTTTCTAAGTAACACGGCAGTGCTTTTATTATGGGACCAAGATTCACTACATATATTTTCCATTACTGATGCCACATAATGTTAACAAATAAGCCCTGGTCTGATTACCCTGTCAAGAGTGTCTGGTGGATATGTGGAGCACTACAGCAGGACACTAAAGAGCCCTGAATGGAGAGATGAGGACCCCCATGACAGGGCTGCTGGCAATTGTCGAAAAAGCTAAACAAAATTAGAGTGCATAAAGTGTTTCCGACATCAGCGGACACGTTTCCTTAGCAATTACTCCAAGATCGCTTTTATTTCATCTGAGGCAAGGGATGCTCATATCTGCAAATACACAAATCTCGCCCATAGTAAATCTAGTGAGTATTTGAGGGTGTTTTAATGGCCTGCCTTGTCCTTTACACGGCTTACGATCTGATTATTAGCACTGGAGGACGAGGGGCTAATTGAAGTGTCACTCACAGCTAAAGTGTCGGGTTTTGTGAGGCGGGAGAGGAATATAATTCATTTGAATAAGTCATAAGCATAAGAAACAAAGATATGGTCATTGATCATTTCCCAAATGTACTTGAAAAAGTAAAGACAACATGCATTACAAATTTCAGCTGTCATGATTATAAAGTCACTTTCACCTTGTGTAAAAAGGTTGAGCTTGGATGGGATTGTTCATTTTAATATAATTTCCACTCATTATTGTTGTTTATTTACAAATGTACTTTATTTAAAAATACAATGTAAAAAAAAATGTCTGATGTTATTGCTTTGCCTGAAATGTTCTTATACCTACATGGAGATAAACAAGTCACATGAATGAATGTTTTGAGGTATTTGTCCTCTTCTATTTTTTTTTAGCAAAGTGATAGGTGAATAAAATGCATGATTGATACACTTCTTGCCTTACTCTAGAACATTCTAAGTTATAGTGTCTCCACTGAGACAAACAAATTATGGAACCCTCAACAGAAAAGCAATGTTAGTTTAAAAAAATCACTCTACGACCTGCAAAAAGCCTGTGCTTCACTGGTGCATTTCAGAATTGCCATTTCCTTTCATAAAAACCATGTATTTAAATCATTGGAAGGAGAAATCTTCACTAGGAAGCTATATAAACAAAGTCAATTTAGTGGAAAAAAATGTCGTTAAGGTTTGTCAAAGACACCATCTCTAACAGGATTATCTCCACCTGCCAGGAACCTTTGGCTGTGGAAAGCCTCTTTTCTCCAAACATGATTATCCACAGTAGCAAAAATTATTATCTTCGATAAAAGAAAGGTAAGTTTGAAGACGTCACGCCATAAACACAAGCCTGGAACAATGGGCCCAGCAAAATTGAGTGTGGTGTGAGTTAGAATAATAACTTAAAGTATTCTGGTATATACAGTGAAGAAAGTAAGTATTTGAACACCCTTTAATTTGGCAAATTCTCCCACTTAGAAATGATGGAGCGGTCGGAAATTTTCATCTGCAATAATCCAGAAAATGTATGATTTTTAAATAATTTATTTGTATGTCATTGCTGCAAATAGGTATTTGAACACATGAGAAAATCAGTGTTACTATTTGGTACAGAAGCCTTTGTTTTCAATTACAGAGGTCAAACGTTTCCTGTAGTTCTTGACCAGGTTTGAACACACTGCAGCAGGAATTTTGGCCCACTCCTCCACGCAGATCTTCTCTGGATCTGTCAGGTTTCAGGGCTGTCGCTGAGCAGCACAGAGTTTCAGCTCCCTCCAAATATTTTCCATTGGATCTGGTGTGGACACTGGCGTGGACACTGGCTAAGCCACTCCAGAACCTGGATATGCTTCTTACGGAGCCCCATTCATTCTCCCCTTGCATGATGTTTCCACCCCCATGCTTCACAGTAGGAATGGTGTTCTTGAGTAGGTACTTATCCTTCTTCTTCCTCCAAACACAGTGAGTGGAGTTTATAATAAAAACTTCTATTTTGGTCTCATCTGACCACATGACCTTCTCCCATGACGGCATAGTTATTACCAATAGTAATCTTTGAAATTGTGGTCCCAGCTCTCATCATTGACCAGCTCCTCTCGTAGTTCTTGGCTGATTCCTCACCTTTCTTATCATCATTGATACCCCACGAGGTGAGCTCTTGCATCTTCTCAGTACGAGGGAGATTGACAGTCATCTTTAGCCTCTTCCATACTTGCAAAAACCCGTAGCCCTATCCAGCCTTGTGGAGGTCTATAATTTTGTCTCTGGTGTCTTTTGCCAGCTCTTTGGCCTTGCCCATGGTAGTAGTTGAAGTCAGACAGATTGTGGGGTGGACAGGTGTCTTTATGCAGCTAACAAGCTCAGGTGCTACTAATTTAGATTAATAAGGGGAGTAGAGGTGGACTTTTTAAAGGCAAACTAGCAGGTCTTTGAGAGCCAGAATTCATGCTGATTGGCTGGTGTTCAAATACTTATTTGCAGCAATAACAGACAAATACAGTATTTCAAAATCATACAACGTGATTTCTAGATTTTTTTTTAGGTTCTGTCTCTCACAGTGGAACGGTTGGTAAACTACAGACCTATCTCAAATCCACCCTTTGTCTCTAAAATCCATGAAAGAGTTGTAGTTAAACAGGTTTGTCGCCATCTACAGGACAATAACTTATTTGAAGTTTTCCAATCAGGGTCCAGAGCCCACCACAGCACTGAAACTGTACTAGTTAAAGTCACAAATTATTTGTTATTAGCTCCTGACGATGGACTGGTCTCAATCCTGGTTCCATTGGACCTCAGTTCAGCGTTTGACACCATGTGTACATCTTGTGTAGTTAAGTAATTAGTAAGCTTATTTCTTGTGTACATAGTAAGCCTATTTTTATTTTATACTATGGCCATTTTAAATAGTTTCTTAATGCATGCCCTTTTGATTCCATATATGTTGTTTTTATTATTGATCAGTGTTTTATGTTGCACTTTAATGCCAAAACAAGTTCCTATGTTTGTGAATATTGTTCATTGACAATGGTAATAAACCTATTCTGATTCTGATCGACCACAACATTCTCTTCCAGAGGTTAGAATGTGATGTAGGTGTCAGAGGGACAGCCCTCAGCAAAGCTGGTTTAAATCCTACCTATCGGATAGGTACCAGTTTGTTAATGTAAACCAGAGCTCCTCACCCTGTTCTAAAGTAACCTACGGTGTGCCACAGGGTTCAGTTCTCGGTCCAATTCTTTTAACTCTTTATATGCTGCCGTTAGGTCACATTATCTGAAAACATGGCATTAACTTCCACTGCTATGCAGATGACACACAGCTGTATTTATCAATGAAAACCGATCAGACCGATCAAGCAGACAGACCTAGTACTTGTGTGAAGGATATAAAAATCTGGATGACACTTAATTATCTGCTTCTTAACACTGAAAAACCGAGGTCATTGTACTAGGCTCTAAACATCTACGAGACACTTCATCTGAGAAGATAGTCACACTGGACAACGTCAGTGTAGCCTCCAGCTCCACTGTAAGAAACCTTGGAGTCTTATTTGACCAAGAGCTCTCCTTCAAAGCGCACATAAATCAAGCCTGTAAAACAGCCTATTTCCATCTGCGTATAATCAGAAAAATCTTGCATAAATTTGATTTTGAAAAACTTGTCCATGCATTTCTAATATCTAGATTGGACAACTGTAACTCCCTGCTAACAGCGTGTCCTAAAAGCTCTATAAAAAGCTTTCAACTGGTTCAAAATTACAAGATTACTAAGAGGAACTAAAAGAAGAGAGCACATAACACCGGTGCTTGAGTCTCTTCACTGGCTCCCTGTTGAGTTTAGAATCAAATTCAAAATCCTCCTCCTGACTTACAAAGCCATAAATGACCTGGCCCCATCCTACCTCTAAGATGCTATTGTACCTTATCATCCAAACAGAGCACAGTTGGAGGTAGGGCGTTTAGCTACCAAGCTCCTGTGTTATGGAATCAGCTTCCTGTCCATGTTAAAGAGGCCGACACAGTCTCTTCATTTAAGACCAGGCTTAAAACGTGCCTCTTTGAAATCGCTTATGGTCAGACCAGTTAGGAACAGAAATAAAAACCTACAGTTCCCAGCTATGCTGCCGTAGGAGCAACTATGCTTGAGCACTATCCTCTGCTTCTTACTAGTTTTCTATCAAACAATATTTAATATTTAATTTCACTTGCAATCTGTTCATTGCTTTTCTTTCTTTTTCTCCCACTTCCCCGACGGGAGTGGAGCAGACACATCGATGACCTGTGGCTCCAGATGCTCCTCAACTGCCTGGAGAAACGGTCTGCCTGAAGAAACGGTCTCTACTCCATATGAACGGTTATTCATCAGCCTCAAAGAATTGGTTCTCCTCCTGAGCGGGTCCAGCTCCACGTCTATCGGCACGTCCGCCTGTCCGTCCGAGGTAGTCGGATCACTCCATCACTGTGGAACTTCTCCAGGTTTCTACTTTCTCCCAAAGAGGTTTGGTAGTTTTTCTTGGCCAAGAAGGAGGGTCTAAGGACAGGGGAGCTTGGGATATCCGTCTAAGGACACGGGATGCTGGAACAAAACCAAGTCCCGATGAACACTGTTTATTCTGTTTTTTCCACTGTAGCCCCTCGAGACAACTGCTGTTGTGATTTTGGACGTTACAAAAACAACTTGAATTAAAAAGTGTAAAAGTGGGAGAACTCACAAAATTGCAGGGTGTTCAAATACATACTTTTCTCACTGCATTACTGTAATAGGGCATATGCTTTTATGCTATTTTTAGTGCTGGTCGGTTTAGAGATGAATGTGTTTAATATTGATTATAACTTACATGCCGGTTACTCCACAATAATATCCTTTTATATTGCCAAATGTTCCAACCTACTCCATTACTCTGTTATGACCTGGCTTGGCTAAGGTCAGGGAGGTACCAAAGGTGGGGAAAAAAAGGTTTAAAAAATGTGCAATATTAATAAACAAGAATGTGAAGGTAAGCTGTAAGAAACGGCAAGTTATAACTAAGAAAACCATATACAAAAGAACAATATTGAATTTCAAAATGCACCAGTCATGGGCTGAACAAAACACAGGTCCATAAACCAAATCGAAGTGATCTCAACTAAAAAGACACACATAAAACATAAACCAAACTTCGAGTGTCTCAAAATACACATAAGGCCGTATTTTGCCCCCGGTCTTAGCGTTCACTTGGGAGCAGCAGAGCTCATTTCCTGACATCTTCTATCTGCGCAATTGATGAAAGCGCAGGGCGTGGAATTCTAAACAAGAGGTGTGATCATGTCAAAATATGAGGTGGAGTGAAGTGAAGGGCAAGTGTCACATGGTTACGCACAAGAAGTCCGCGCACACATCTCTGCTTGTAAACTCTCCACGCTGGGTGACAACCAGACCCGACGGCTCAGAGGCCTGGTACGGGGACTAATGCGGGTCATCGCAGCAGCCCTCGTTTATGGATCACAAGTCAAGTTCATAAGCACAAATGTGTGTGTGGACTGAGCTGTATTCTGTGCTCAGTGGAGTCCAGATTTTGGACCAGGTTTAGTCTGGGTTTAATCCGGGCACCCTGAGGGTGAAAGCGAGCTCTCTGTGTTGCGCAAAAACAAATAAAAGTGAATCAAATAAAGAAAAAATGCTCAGAGGCTGCATTTCAATATTTTGAAACGGTTGGCTGTTTAAAGCTAAGAAAGTCGAGCTATTTTTGGAATATATTAGAGCTGTCAATTGATACTGAACTATACACTGGAACTGAATGATGTGCAAAGTGATAAAAAGACAGAACATTGGCATTTGTTTCATTTATTATCTATTTAATGGATTATAAATACATGTATTACAAATTATAACACCGACAATGTGAAAATAATACATGTAAGCAAAAAATACTTTCACAATGGGTTGTGGATGTTGGACATTAATGATAACGAAAGGATAAAACAATTATGGTTGTTTGCAATTCCTTCTCAGGTTATGATAGATGGGTCACAGGTCTTGGCATCCTGGGAAAAAGAAAAGATATGATTCATATCATATATATGATTCACTAAACGTTAAGCCCCAACGCAAAACGTGAAGTCCCAACGCAAACGTGAAGTCCCAACGCAAACGTGAAGTCCCAACGCAAACGTGAAGCCCCAACGCTAAACGTGAAGCCCCAATGCTAAACGTGAAGCCCCTACGCTAAACGTGAAGCCCCAATGCTAAACGTAAAGCCCCTACGCTAAACGTGAAGCCCCAATGCTAAACGTGAAGCCCCTACGCTAAACGTGAAGCCCCAATGCTAAACGTAAAGCCCCTACGCAAATGTAAAGTCCCAAAGCAAAATGTGACGTCCCAAACATACTATTTTGAAAAGGAAAGGCCCTAACAAAAAAAACGGAAATTACCATAGTAAACCGGCCAATGTAATATAAGGATGAGCGCTGGACAGGCCAGTTAATGCGTAGATGAGATGGTGGAGTTTTTTACTCACTGCTACAAAGCCATGTAGCTTTGTTCTTGACTGTGAACTGGTCTCACAGGGCTGTGGAGCTTATGATGAAGGTGATCCAGCCTGCAAGGATACAAACATCTAACGACATGGCTAACAACAACATGGCTAAGAAGAGCCCACTTATCTGAAGAGACACGCACTGTTTTAGAGACTTTATACAGTTATTTCTACTGTGTTTACAGTCTTACACTGTATGTCATTTTAGACTATAAGAATTAACATTAACTTTCACAATCACGTGAAAGAAATACCACGATATGGAGCGACAGGCCTGTTGGTCGATACATCCATGATGAACTGTATTTCATACAAAAGAGTTCAATTTACTTTTATAACAAAATATGGAGGATAGCATTAGCCATTAGCCCAAAGCAAACAAAAGTTACTTAGAATTACTGGAATACAAACATCAAATAATATATTACTTAGAGTAGTTAGGACACTTACCGACTAGAATTCACTTCAAAGTTTTCCATAAAGTTGTGTTTATTGAATTGGATCGCCCAGACGTGAACTAGCTCGGACTTTTGGACTACAAAAGGAAGCTTCCGGTGATACGGCAGCGGAAGTAATAGCGGAAGTAATGCAAATTCACCAGGTGAAGACGCGAAAGCTCTGATCAGATGAAAGGTTGAGATGATGAAAATGTAATATTAAATGATAAAAAATATTACATTTGATGGCAATTATGTGATTAGGACATCAAAATAAACCAAGTCGAATGACATTATAAACACATTTACTTTCAATGATTGTGGTTTTAACTTAAATATTGTTCAGTTTAACTTTTGTTACTTTGTTACTTAGTGGGAAAAAACATCCCATTATTATAGAAATGCTAACTGTTGGAGAAACTGTGGCAAGCAGGAGGCTCATCATTACCATGTGTTTTGGAACTGTCCTGTTGCTCAGATATATTGGATTGAAATCAATAAAGTAATATAATACATTTTTGACATCCTCATCCAACTTGACTTGGATGATCTATGCATTTGGGCCTCAAAAACCCTGGCATGGACACTGTGAATGGATACCTCTGGAAGATACTTCTGGCCGCAGCAAAAAATGTTATGATACAAACTGAACTGACGACCAAGGATTGAATTAACATCATAATGGATATAAGAAAAAAATAAGAAAAAAATACATTTAGACTCAATTTGAAAATGGACAAATTAAACAAACTTTGGACAAAATTTGACATTTATGTGGGTCAACCTGTGCTGTTGTAACCCACCCAAGTTTTACTCATTATTTTGTGAGTGTGTTCCTTTAATTTTGTTATAAATAAGTTGAATCATTTGCACATAGTAGAGGGTGCTGTAGGCTCTTCTGTAAACGCACCGCCATCTTGTGAGAAGCTTCAACAGCAAATAGCAATAACATATTGCAAAGCGATACTGGAGTAGAAGATTTGTCCAGTTTTTGTTTGTTCTTGTTCTCCGGTTGTTTTTTTGTTTGACCTGATTCAACTCGGGACTGTTTCGATGTGAGGCTGGAGTCGCTGGATCCACGAGCTGGAGACGTGTGGCTGCCCTACCGTCTCATCCATGGTCGACCTGTTTTTCATCGCAAACAACTGAACTGAGCTAAGGTCTTGTGCACAACAACAACAACAACAGTAACAACGACAAAAATCACACTACCTGTGTCAGAGCTTTTAGCCGGATAAACGTATGAAGTGAATATTAAAACCCTTATAGTTGAGCTCTATGTTATGACATGTGATTCTCCACAGAGCGATGATGTCACTGGAATGTGTCAGTGAGATTGCTTGTTTTTTGTGACGTCACTCAAAGACTCCAAAAAATGTATTTTCTCTCGTTCTTTCTCCCCTCTGTCTCTCTTTTTTTTTTTTTTACGGTATAGCGTAAAACACATACTTTGAAGACGTAGTCGTACAAACTACAGTAGGTGGCAGTAAATGCACCTTTTCAGTTGGCTGCCAACCGCCATTAAAAGCAACACAGCAACAAAAGGTATAAACATTTTCACGATTTCTACAGCGGTGAGAGAAGTCCGTGGTGATCTGAGAGATAAATATGTCTGTTTGGTTTCTGTCTTTAAAAGAAAGTTTGGTACAAGAAGAGGCTAATAGACAAGATTGGGAGGAACAAACCATGTCACAGAAAGACAGGGAAATTTCTGAGGCAAATGCAAAAGTGAAAAGCCTTGAAGAGAGTCTTGCGTATGAACGTCATCACAGCGCAAAACTGATGGCAGAATTACAGAGTAGGACAGTGGAATTCGAAAATAAGATGAACGAGTGTACTCAAAAGCTAAAGAAGCAGAAGAAACTCCACCAGGATCTGACTGAACAGCTCACAAAGAAAGCATCATCTCTTCAAGCTGCACTGCAGGCGGCTGAAGAGCACCACAAGAGTGTCCAAAGCAGTCTGCAGAAACAGCTCCAGGATGAGAAGGAGATGAACGAGAAAATACAAGAGGAAGCCAAGAAGGAGAAAAAAGAGATAGATTTCCAGGAAATGAAAGACTGCTTTGACCAAAAAACTCTTCTGCTCAAAGAACGGAGTGAAAATAAGGCACTGAAGGAAGAGAGGCAGGAAACAAATACACACATAGAGAATCTTCGCTTCAATCTGCAACTTCTGGTGACAAAGCACAGTGAGTTAAGAGAGAAGGTGCTAAGAGACGAGGAGAACACGGAGCTGGCCGATCAACTCACTAAACAGGTGACGTCACATCAAGCTGCACTACAGGCGGCTGAAGAGGGGTTTAAGAAGGAGAAAGAAGAGCTGCAGAAATATTTCCAAAAGTTAAAGGACAGCTATGACAACAACACTCGGCTTCTGCTCAAAGAAAAGACAAAAAATGAGGAGCTGAGGAAAGAGAGACAGGAAATAAAAACATACATAGAAAATATACAACATCTGGAGACAGAGTTGATGGAGAAGGTGCTAAGAAAGGAGGAGAACACGGATAAACAGGAAAACGTTTTTGATCACGACCTGACGCTTGAAAATAAGGAGGGAACTAAATGTGATGTCTCTGAAGGAGCGAAACGGAAGGGCAGGAGGAAATGGTGCATACCCATGAAGTACTGAAGGAGAAGAAGCTGGTTTAGACATACTTTAGATCTGGACCATTATCACTCTCACACGCTATTAAAAGAACAGTCTTGGTTTACTGAATTCAAACGGTTCTTTGTGTGTAGTGTTTTTGAAATAGAAGAGAAATTATGATCTGTACTTAACTTATCCCGCTGAAAACAAAAAGCTATGAATAAATGTCCTTTTTGAACTGAAATATTATTATGTCTTCTTTCTTCTTTCTTCTTCTCGGAACCAACCCCCTCTACTTTTGATCCAGTGAATATTGACGAAAAGTCAGGAAAATTTGCACACCTCTCAAACAATCTGAGTGAAGATCTTGTGAAAAAACATTGAAAATCTATTAACACTAGAACTCCTGCACCCATCAATTTGACGGCTCTATTAATAACAAATTTTTCGCCACGGATGACAGTCCGAGCGTTGCGTCACCTTTAGTGTCTCTCAAAGCAAAGCTAAAGGTAAAATGGATTTGAAGCGATTATCCGTACAAGAGGCCATGGCAATGCTTCAAACATTGATGAGGTTTCATTCGGAAGGTGAAGGCGAGTCAGACGAGGACTCGTGGGTTTTGGGCAGCTCAGCCTAACCAGGAAGTGATTCGGAGTACGAAGAACAAGCCCCCGCAAAAAGAAGCCGGTAAAACCTCACTGGCAGTAGATCTATTGTAAATGTTCAAGGTATTTATGACAAACTTTATTGCATTTTAGGCTGTCGAGATCAATAAACTAAGCGCCTGTTGCTTCAGCTGCCAACATTGTTGCGTGAGCGGCATATTTTTGGCAAAGGCGACAATATTCAAGGTATTTACGAATCCTGTGTTATTATAGTATTTGGCTGGCTTTTTCTAGGAAGGTGAGTCCAGATCAATGAACGAATATGCGTATATTCTCTGTAACAGCGGCTTCACTATCGCAAACAATCCTCCTCCTCCTCCTTCCTCCGCGGAGGCTGGTCAACTTTAGCACTCTGAATAATGATGACATTCATTAAAAAGGCTAATAGACCAATTTTTTGCATGTTAGAAGAATCATTCTTTTGATTACGTCATCGCCAAAGCACAACCGTCAAATTGACGGCTTGGGAGTTCTAGTAGTTCTGAAATCCTGGTAGTTCTAGTGTTAACTTGGGGCCAATGGGAGCCCAACGCCAAAAAAGTCACAGTAAATAGATGAAGCTTATGTGTAGTTCATGTGAGGACATGTACAAAATTATGTTATGACCCCCACCCTAAATCATGCAGGAAGTCGGCCATATTGGATTAAACACGGCACTGACAAAAGTGCACCACATCTTCTCTATACCCATCTAATAAAATGGCTGTCAAAATGAACTACACCCATGTGCGATTAGAGGTCATTATTTTGATTATGGATACAATTCCAAATGTGGGCATGGCAAGCTTGTTAACAACATTGCCTTTTTTGTTTTTTTTTACTTGCGTATCTCTGCCATGAGACCTTGTATTTCCCGGCAGGAATATACGTTTTCTGCAAAATGATGAGCGGAACGCAATGATATACAGTATATATAGCTATATTTTACAAAGGCTCTACAGCACCCCCTTGAACATTTGAATTAAGTCAAAACATTTACTTTGATGTAGACAAATACAATTTGGCACAGACATGACGGCATACCTCTATCTGCAAGCATGTTACCGTGGCAACCTGACAAATATTGCCATAGACTTACGTGGGTTTTGGTTTACAAGCACAAAAAATGAACTTTGTCATATACAGTTAAAATTTTGCGCACTAATTCTCCACATCACACTGAACATTAAAGCCAATAGGGACATAACTATCTCAAACCATGCGGTCGTGAAAATGTTGAATAAAGTAGTATACAATTGGTACTGTTTGTGGGGGAGGGGTTCTGTCGGCAGGGGATTACGGTGCTCTTCGCGGTGGCTCGTACCCTGTGGCAGCAAGGGGGGCGAGGGCCTTTATCGCAGCAAGTGGCTTTATTGTATTATTGCTGTTATGTTAATTAACATTCATGATACACATGCTGTAAACACACTGGATTGTAGCCATGGGCTAATTTCCATCTGTTTTGATGGATGTCACTTATTTCTTATCACAGAGGGATACTGTTTTAGAACTCGGCTTCTATTCTTTTATTTTTCAGTGATTCTTCACAGTCTGCAACTTGACTATGACACATATTCACCCACTAAACTAATTCTAATTAGAGAAACATGAGAACATTTCCTATGAACTTTAAACTGCATGCCCTCCCTGACCCATCTACCTAAGCTTGGGACCATATCTGACTGGACTGACCTACTCATTATAATGTGATATTATTAGTATTTATTCTGTGGTTCTCAGATGTGCAGTGGTGCATTGAAGCAGTTGGATCAGATGGTCTCCTCAGAGGTGCATATGTGTGTGTAATGATGTTCAGTGGCTGGTGTTAATTGGACACATCCACTGAGAGCTGTTCACACTCTCACAAATGGATCAGTGCTCCCCAGGAAGCCAGCGAACACCATGCACCCCTACTTTGCTCTTCATTAATAGTAATAGTAATTGGTTTTGATTAACAATGTGAAATATGATTTATTCTGTATTTTAATTATCAACAATCAATTTATTAGTATTTGTCTCTTCTTTTTACTGTTTCAGGGTGTCTTGTAAAGTCTTCAAATATTCAAACTTGTCTGCTGTTGTCTGCTGTCTGCTTGTACTTGTGTAAGTGTACTTTTGTATTTACTTTATTTGGCCCGAGTGCCACAAGCTGGCGAGGGGCGTATTAGTTCCGTAAGGCTGTGAAAGTGCTCAAAAGTGCCCGTCCATGACCAGGGACCCACAACATGACGTAGGAAAGCGCCGGAAATTATAGTTTCAGAATAGTTGAAAAATGGGAAACATTGTTTTCGCATCGGAATATTAGTCTTTCTTTCTTCTTCTTCTCTGGACCGACCCCCCTACTACTACAGTGAACATTGACAAAAAGTCAGGAAAATTTGTACACCTCTAAAACTCGTGCCTCTCTACATTCTGGCTATGTCCTTTTTCTAAAAATCCCAAATTTGGCGAGTCATCATCCCCCAATGTACAAAAAAATGCATTGCAAGATATGAAATGGCCCCCCAAAAAAATCTGATCGTAGAATCATGAAATTTGGCACAGAGGTAGATGGTGACAAGGGAAGTAAAAATTATTATTTTGGCAACGCCTTCCTCCCAACCAAATTGCGGCCATATTGGATAAAAAATTGGGGTGTCGTACGAACTCTTCCTAGGGCGTTGGCCCGAAAAAGCAAAAATTTGGTTGAGGTGTGGGGCATCAAAAGTTATCTAATTATCCAAGAATTTCCGAAATTACAGAAATTTGAAATTTTGTGCCATTTTCACATACAAAGTCTGAATTGTGTAAAATTTGTAATCAATTGTTAAACCCCTTGCCCTAAACCTACTTGAAGTGAAAAAAAAAAGATTGGCATGATAGCACCAACCTAGAGTGAAATAAATGTATATATGGGGAGCAAAACAGTTTGTTTTTTTGAAATATGATGACATTTGGCAAAACATTCAATTTTAGCATCTCGATCAAAAAAGTAAATGAGACCCATGTCATTTATTACAGCATACTTGTAGTGATGACTGAAACCTCCCATGTTAATCCAATTAAAAAATCTCCAAATTGTTTACACTTAATACTTTTTTCTTTTAAGTACTACGGTCTCTATGCAGCACAGCCGCAAACTTTGCCCCAAATATTGAACATTTCAGTACACGATAATGCTCATATTTGTACAGCAAATATACAATAATAATATAAATATATCACATTCCCCATTGAATCGCTTGCAAAATGATTGCAGTTACAGCATGTCTAATTTACATCATGTTCGTGTGTCCTGACCAACCATAAGCAAACAGAAAAATAAAGGTATCTCCACACCTGAGGGCATAGCTATTGCATACTGGCCGTGTCAGATGCCCAGCGAGGCTAACGCATGCGATGAGCCTGTCGATAGTTGATCTTTCTTATGTAAAACTGCATGCACACATTTGCCTATCCTGAAGGCAGCAGAAGGTATAAGTCATGCAAAGCTTAGTGACCCTTGACCAGCTTTCTTAAGGGCGCAGGGTGCTGACCAGAGAAGCTTGCCAAAACAGCAAACAAATCTATAAACTACTTAACATACGATGTACAAGCCAATGGAAATTAAATTCATATTGGTAGGCAATGAGAGTCTGTACTTCTACCAAGAAAAATAATCAACAAGATTTTTGATTATGTTTTTAGTGTTGAATAAAAGGTTGGTTGGTCCTGGAAGCAATAATCGGCACATTGGGCTTCAGATGGGGTTGTTTAACCGTTTTCATTTCACTTTCCTGGTTTAAGTGTGCATTAGTGGTTGTGTTCGTCACTCTTGATTTTGGATTTAGTTTTTCCCGCGTGAATATTGCGTTTTAACAGCACTTACCAGTCAAAGTAAACCTCTGCTAAATTCAGCCATGCACTTGTGTGGCACTGGGCCAGAAGCACACTTTTGGGCAGATATATGTTGGTTTGTTGATGTAACCATTCCATTATCCTTCCATATTGTCAATAAAAATGACTGTACATGAGATTCCAAATTTGCTAAGGTTGCAAAGTATCCTTCTTCTCACAAACACACACATGGTCCATATAAAATTACCCAATGTTGTTGAATGTGAGAATGAATGGTCTCTCAGTGAAAGTGTTAAGCATTGTTTGCGGCGTACACCACATAAAGCTCCATAAAGACTCTATCTAAGCATGACCCTATTCTAACAATAAACCAGAGGTGGAAGAAGTGCTCAATTAACAAGTATTTTGCACAGATTTTGAGAAATGGTAAAGCGTTAAATAGTGATTTTGATACAGTATTGTGCTGATTTTTTTGTCAAATATGGTCAATTTGAATCAATTGCTTAATTTTTCTAGTGAATATTATGTGTGTATATTTGTGTTTGCTCAAAGATGGGCTTGAATTCAAAACATTTACACAGTATTAAACGTGCTAAAAAGGACTTTCTACTTTTCAGTAAAATGTGGTGGAATAAAAAGTACAGCTACTTGGTCTCAAATGTAGTCAAGTAAAATGAAAAAAGTATAACTGTAAAAAGGATTTAAGTAAAGTACAGGCACCTAAATATTTTACTTAAGTACAGTACTTTGGAATCACCACTGCAATGAACACAGTAGTTGAATGAATGAATTAATGTGTCATAATTTGGACATAATTTGCTGGTTAAAGCTGAGAATGAACTACCTGGGAAAAAGTAGCCATTAAAATATATATATTTAAATTTAAAAACACAACATTTGATTGCTTTTGTTTTTTAGCATTTTTTTTTTTTTTTAATGCAAGCTTTTTCTCCTCACAAATCCAAACAAATCAAGACCGCAGTTATCACATAAACATTTGCTCTGAAAAATATTTGCTTGTCAGAGAAAGGAACTGAAAAAAAAACTGAGGCGTTGAAATTTTCCAATTTCCATCTCACACTTTGCCTTACTGTTTAATTCCTTTCATTTATAACCTGCACTGGCCATTTAGCGAGCTGATTGGACTGAGAAACTGATGAATCCAGCCTCAGAGATGTGCTGTCTCTGGGGGAAGACTGACAAAGATTGAATGTCATCGTTCTATGAAAGACAACTGGCTGATTTAGTCATTTCAGAAAACAAATTGATGGCAGCACACACAAACATAGTCACACACAAGGAAATACATATTTCCACAAACAGCAGTGTTGGCGACTTTTCAACATCTTGTTGACAGAGACCCATGAGAAATAAACTGACATGTCACTTTCTATTTAGCTCAAAAACCACAGGCTGCCCATCACCTGAGAACATGGGCTTGGACGCTGCTAACACGTGTGTGACTACAGGGCAAGGACACCACACTCAGGAAAAAAGAAGAAAACCAAAGAGAGACTTTAAATAAATGTAACATGTCATTATTTGTATATTTTATGTAAAAATGTTGCATTCTATTCAACGTGAAATGTACTCTCAATTGTGCTACCCTCAAAGCACGGGCTAAAAAATAAATATAAACACAACAAAAACAAACATTAAAAAAACAAAACAACAACAATACTTTTTCATGTTGTGGAGGGAGGCGGGAGGCGTTCATCCAGACCTGAAGATAGCACGAGGGCTATAAGTGTGCTATGAAACTTGTTCGGTGGAGAATCAGCCACCTGCTTGACTCCATAGAGATGTTATTGCTTTTCCTGGAATTTCCCACGTTAAGATATTAAACTTATTAATTTCCACTGAGACAAGGTCAAATCTGTGAAGATGTGATCCCTGCAAGTTCATTTCAGTTCCAAGGTGTTTTTTTTAGTGATAAAAACACCTTTAGTTGAATAAATTACCTTTAATTAACTTTAATTCTGCCTGTACTGTATATTTTATCAAGTTTCAAAATTACAAACTAAAACATTCTTGGATGTCTCAATTTTACTTTTGTGTGTCCATCAAATATTTTAACATCTCTATATCGGAAAACCAACTCACCATCTTCGCTATGGCTGGGCGTTAAGATGATGAAAACCGAATTGTGATCCCATTGATCCTAGTTTTCTCTTGAATGCAGCTCTGCGCTCAAACTAAGACACCTTTCCCCACTCACACCTCTTATTGGCCAGCCTCAGGAATCCGCAGAGAGTGACAGGTGGATTTAACCAACTGCAATGGAGTGTGAACAGGAGTGGAACATGGAGTGTGAATGGGAAACAAATGACTCTAATTACCCATTCAAGGAAGATTTATATCAATCATGATAAAGTCGAAATTGTGATCTGGCGCCAAGAAAATTGTGATATGCATAATTTGGAATATTGTCCATTTTATCACCGCATCCATAGCAACCATCAAATTTCATCACATTATTTCAAATCTTTGCAACAAGTTAACCCTCTTCTACCACCGTCACCATCTACCATTTACGCCTTAAGCTTCTTTTATCCCTAACTTATCATGAACCGGATAAAGTCTGTCGTTGCAACATACTGTCCCATCTCCAACAGCAAAACACCAGAGAAACTAGCTATCCTCTGCATCATCGCCTCAGCAGCTGTACAGTCTCAACCAACCACCATTAAAGTGTACAAGTCTAGGCTGAAATACACCTGTTTAATCATTTCTTTTTTTTACAAGTTTTTCTCTAATTTTGCTTGCTCTTACTGGCTACGCTTGGTGTCAACTGCCTCTTGTAAAGTGAAGGAGCTTCCCTATCATCTGAGTTGTTTACCATTATGCTCCCAGTGGGTGTACTATAAGTTTAGGAGAGCACTCCACACTTGCAGGGTTTTATGTGTCTCTTCAGCACAAGCACACTCAGGACAGAAAACAGCGATAGCGATGTTACTGTCCTTTTTGCACGGCACTTGTTGTGTTCTTTTGAGTTGGTTCAAAATGTCAACTGTTGTTACACTCTTGAAAATAGTGCAGTACAAGATAAGAGACATTTTAATTTGGAAATGTCATTGTTTTTGCCTGGTGCCATGTTGAGTTGGGTTAGACAAACTTGGACTATCAAGATTATTCGGTTCATCAAGAATTGTGATTTTTCTTTTCTTCTTCTTTCCCCCCCACCCACTCCAATTTTTAAATGTATAAAACAGATCTCGACTAGAACAAAAACAAACATATAAGCAACAATGGGCATGAAGTGAAATTAAGGCACGTATTGTTCAAAGTAAATGTCCCATGTCAGTCAAATTAGTCCATTTTCAAATCAAGGCCAAATGTGATTTATTTTCCATTTTTACAAATGTGTTATTTTAAAATTGTGTTCATAGCCCCATTCACACATGGTTCCCAGTAAATTGCCATGTGCAGATTGTCAGAAAACTCAGCTCTGAACAACATTCACCCTAACCCTAACCCTCAGTTCCAGAACATTGCCAGGTTTGCTCTGTTCACACTTAACCTGGCATTCACTACAGCAATGTGCTGCATCATTTAAATTAAATTAACTTAACTGTATGATGTAAGCTATGAAACCAAGCTCATAACAAAGAAACAAGAAGTGGTAGAGGCAATTTTCTGGCTTTGTTTACATAACCGTTCCCTGCTTTAAGCTGGGTGTCCACTGAACGATTTTGGCCGCCTGCGACTAAAGATGTATGACTGTGGGGAAAATCTTGAGTCGTAGTTTTTGTGGGTCGTAGGAGTGAGACAGGGACAAAGACTAAACATACCTAGAACCGTCGTGTGACAAAAGACAAGCAATGATTTGTGTCAAACCTGTCTGATGCCCACTTCTCACTGCGTCTATGATCAATCCGTCAAAAATGTAAACACAAGTGCACCTCAAAGTAACAGTAGAAGAGTTCCGATGTAAACGGGACCTTGTCACATCATTTCTCTTTCATTTACTACCTTTTACAAATGCGAAAACATCACTGGCATTTCGCAATAGCCTCCGCTAACAAGTAAAACTGCAGTGGCTTTATCACTCGGAGCCTAGACCCTGATATTCATGCAGACAAACTTTGGTCGTAGCCATGATTGATCATGTGAACCATCGCACAATGTGACTGTTCTGTCTTACGACTTTTAATTCATCACGTCTTGTAGTGTGCCGTCACGGGCAGCAGGCGGAGCAGCAGGCGGAGCAGCAGGCGGAGCGACGGTGGGAGCAGCAAACACCTGCATAGAGAAGGCAGAACAGCGAGAGAGCGAGCAGACAAGGCTAGGGCCATAACAGAATAGTATCCCATGTTTGATTGAAAAGTAAGTAATTTCAAATCAAGTCACATTTATTTTCATAGCAAACCATGTTACCATGCTGACCATGTAATAGTGAACCCCAATATGAAACATTGTCCAGTAAGTAATTCAAAATGGAAACATGTTAATATGACTTTATTATGAGTTGGTGTAATCCTTCATTTGTCAGTGGTCCATGGTAGAAAAAGTATCAAAGCTAGTCATCTGGACAATGTTTCTGAAAGTTTGAGCATAACTCCCTCAGGACTAACTTAACTCAGTGTATACATTTTAACTTCTCAGTCCAGTACCTTCAGAACGACAATTGATGCATCTTGATTTCAAAAACACATTTACTTTAGACATATTTTCAACCATTACTATATCAATAAAAAAGTTTGACTTCATAAAATTGGTCAAATTCTAGAGGAATGGTGATCTAGCTCGGAAATTTGAAAGAAAGTAAATTAAGGATTTCACTGTTCTTTGCTCATGATAATAGTCAATAAAGGTTCATACTAATTTATAATCATGATTTCTTTTCACAATAAATTTGATATTGTAACATCCCATAGTCCCACTTAAAAAGAAAAAAGGCCTTTATTTAAATGACTTTATACTTTTACGCTCTCAGAATATCTTTTTACAGCGTTGGTGTGATAGGGATATTCTCGTAGTCTCAAAACTACTGACAGAAAATGGAATATTTTTAGATTATCAGAAATTCTGTGAAAAGATTTCTTTAGTTGTTCCACTTAGCGAGTCGCAAAAGAAATTCCAACCGGTGCAGTGTTACTGTGTAAAAAACGTATCACCCATAGAGAATGTCTTCTTGAAACCAAAATTTGTTTTGGCTTTCCACATGAAAAAAGAATTGTACAATGCGTACACTGTTAAAATGAGCTGGCCACAAAGGCTTATGTCCTTCGTTGACAACATTCCATGGCAAAAGGTTTGATTTGGTTTGTTAACAAGTAAACATATGCTTACTAACAAAGTGAAAGAAATTGCTCTGAAAATGTTGCAAAGAATGTGCGCAGTTACACAATACATGCACACATTAAAAAATGATAAAGGAAAGTTGCTCCTTGCACCCTGAGACAAGGCCTCATTTTTGAAAGGACTTCCCTCGGTTTGTCATTGATAAGGTGCACAAAGACTTTGTTTTAGTATATGAACATATGATGGTTATGTGAACTATAAGAGTAGACAAGAAGAAAACGCCTTTATTATTAATTTATTGATCTTACTGGCAACATTTTTCATTAATAAAATCAAACCCCAAAACTCCCATTTCTTACTTTCCATAAAGAGTTTGAGCCATACATAGAGTCAATGTCAGAATGAGACAAGCTGAAAGAAATAAGAACTGTGAATATCTTTAAGAGCCTGTGAGTGGGTGTGTTTGTGTGTTGGTTATTTAGCTGTGCTGGAATAACACGTTATTATTTCTGCGGATGTCATTTCTTGTTTCTTGTTTAGTTCTGTCTTATTATTATTTTATGTATTTATTTTGTAACCCCTAGTGTACTAACTGGTGAAGTATGTACTCAGCCAACAAGTGTTAAACATGTATCTTGTGATGATGGTAAAAAAAAAAAAGAAGAAGAAAATACCTTAAATTTTTTTTTGAATTGCTTGGGTTTTATTTAGATTAACAAAAGAGATTACATGCCTTAAAAAAAAATAAACCTTTGGTATTTATGAGGTTGTTTTTGTTTTAAGGTACAATTCAGATTTGTAATCTCTGGGTCTGGGCGCACTGGGGAAGTATTTAAGCGTAGCTGTCAGTTGATGAAAAGACCACCTGTCATCTGCTGGTCTTTTGATTGGATTAAGGGGTCAAAGACAAGGATTACATTATTATCAAGTTCACTGTGCTCTTATACATACAGCACTGTCTATGGGAGCAGTGAACTGGAACAACATTACTGTATACGTTATAGTAACAACGGCGTCATGCCAGTTTATCCTTGGTATTTCAATCACCCCATAATACAATCGGGATGAATGGGTTTACGGTTTTTGATTACTTCTGTGTACAAACATGATTACAAAGAAATTAATACAAGCCTTGATTCATTTGCTTCAAGTCAATGTTCATTTTACAATACAATAGCAGCATTCCTCACATGGCAAATACAAAAATAACAGAGCAGACCATAACTGGAATGCTGTTTTAATGAAGCCATAAAGGAGATTTTTAGTGCACTCCATAATGCACTGACCTTATGCTGCCCTGGAACTTAATAGAAAAAGGAAATGCCCCCTTTTAAATATTTACCACTCATAACCTGTTAGTCCATTTGGCTTGCCTATTTTATGACATCGTGCATCATGGCTGGATTTTTCTCAGAGCTTGTGAGTGATTCAAATCTATACATTTCTCATTGATCCTAATGAGTACTAAGGACTTGGTTTTGAATGCAAATGAGGACCGATTATAAAAACTCACTGGTCCCCTCCGAATCTTAGAACAAAAACGCAAAGGCAGGGGTCGAGGGGTAGAAAAGGAGGGGTTTAAGTTTTGTTTTGTGTTTGTTATTTGTGGGCAATTGCAGCCAAGTCCCCTCCTATTCTCATTCTAATTACCAGTTTTTTCTATGGGACTGTTTTTTGGTTCCCAGAGAGAGAACTGAGAACCTCTCCAGCAGCAGCAGTAGCAGCAGCAGTAGCAGCCTCCCTCCCAGGATCCCAGTCAGTCACAGCCACCCAGACAGGCAGCGCAGGGAGAGATGGAGAGCGGAGGGGGGGGAGGAGAGTGTGTGTGTGTCTGCTGAGTGAGTGGTGGAGCGAGAGGAGAGAGGAGGGAGAGAGAGAGAGAGAGAGAGAGGAGAAGAGAGGGAGGGGGCAAATGCTTGGAATGGATGGTAGACGAGAAGCGGTACACACGCAAGCGCGAAAGAGAGAGAGAGAGAGAGCGCGCAGGCGGCATGTGAAACGCTCCGTACTCAAAGTCTTACACATCAACAAGAGCAAGACGGGGAAAAGGCGCAACTGCTGTAGACTGACATCACCCCACGACCCTACGACCAGGATCGAAGACTAAAGGTTTCCACCGGCAGCAGAAGACTAATTTAGATTGAAGACATCGGCTCCATCCTGCCGGCAAGCACAGAGACGCAACTGTGTGTCATCCCGTGCCCTGCCAACTTCCATTTCACACTCGCCCGCTGCTTTGCTGAGGTTGTGCCCCCCCCCCCCCCCCCCCCCCCCCCCCCCCCCCCCCCCCCACCCCACCTCCGGCCCACCCCCTCCCTCTCTGTCCGTGCACCCCCCCACCCGAGCCCAGCCATGCTCCCTTGGGTGCTCCTGCTCCTCTGGATCTCCGGACACGGTAAGTTTTTCCCACATGAAGTTGTGCGTCTTCGTCCTGTGTTCGCAGTTTCAGTTTGTGAATGCGTTGCGGATGAAGTTTCATGCCCTTGCGTTGAGCGTCTAAGCTGGTGTGGTCATTGTGTTATTTATATATTATTCTATTACATATTTAGCAATTCTCAAAGATGAAAATGTGGACGGGAAAATGTATGAGTGACTGCCTTGTGCTTTCCAAGATGGCATCACTTCTGCTTCTTTATACATTGCCTTCTTTCAGACAAGTTAAATACTTCTCTTACATGCTTTTTATATTCCTGTCACACTCTGTGGCACAGAAACAAAGCCGGCTCAACCCAGACCAGGTCAGTCAAGCATTCAGTCAATCCGGAGTCACATTGTTTTGAACTAACCGCCGCTCTCAACCGACTAAAGCCACAGCATCCATAGAAGTTGACAGGATTGTGTGGGAACTGTTTTATGTTGTATTTGAAGACACGTTTGTGGGCAGAATAAGCATGTATCAGCTCTTTCCCCGTGTTGCCACCAGATGGTCGTCTCTGTAAAACAATCAGAGAGTTCAGAACAGCAAATCTTCTGCTCCGAAGTTGGTCTGTTTTGCTGGTAGTGCACACAGAGCTTTCATTCAGACAGAGAATGTGTGTCAGTGCCCGGTTCATTTGCAAGCGCACAATAAGTGTCCTGCTTTATGCTTCCTGGGGTCGGGGGTCACAGACATGCCAGGGTTATTAAGTCTGACCCTGTCACGCCGGACCATGGCCTCAGAGAGACTGTCTCTGAAGTGGGATGCTTTTGAGCAAAATCATTTAAGTTGATAAGTATGTTCTTACTGTCTAATTACTATTGCTATGACAGATTTCTTACATATACTAACCAGTCATCTTGTATCACATCTTTTCTTAAATATGCCTCAATGTTAAAGTTGCCTTTCAATCTATCTATCTACCTACCTTCTTACATCCCCTTTAAAGTACCTTTAATGAGCCTGAAGTAGTTGAATTACACATGTTCAGTTATTTAATTTACTAAAGGATTAATAACTAGGCAGTCATGTTGGTTATGTTATGTTGGAATTTTCTGCTTATCTGCTTAAAGTCAAAAAAGTGCCGGCCCAGCCCAGGTAAACAGATGATAACAGCTCTATGCACATCTCAGGGGACAAAAGTGCTCCGCTGTATCTCACTGTTGTTGTACAAATTACGGCTGTGTTTATATGCCGAGGCAGTGTCAGCAGAAACTCCAGAAAACAATCTTGTTTTTATGAAGGTGGGACAGAGGGGAGTGTTGGCCATCACACAGACAAAGAAGCAAAAACACAGATACAGGAATATGAGAAAAACAAGGCTTGTGCAAATCTACTGTTTACAGAGATACTGATGTGAGTGGCTATTTTGGCATTGTAATTTTTGAGTGTCTACTTTATTTGTATCAAAATATAACTTAAGCAAAACAATATGAAAAAAATATTCTAATTATTATCTTTTGATGGGAAATATATTGCCTTTTATGTATAATTATGTTAAGTGGAGTGTATTGCATTTGCTGAGATGGCATCAACAACAATGTTTTACGAAAAAAGATGAGGAAAAAATGCCAGCGCCCGGTCACTTTTTTAGAAAACCCACTCAATATTAAGTGAGAGGAGCGTAGAAGCCTCTCCGGACTTGAATGTGCTGTTAGTGCATCCAGGACACCTTTTCTTTGGCCGTCAGCGCTCGTGCCAATGACAGATGACGGTGCCTCAGTCAGGACGATCACCAGGAACAGACTCACCTCGGGCCAAATGCGTGCAGGCCCCCGTCCATCTCCTCCGCGCATCCTCTCGCCTAATCTATAAAGTGTCTGCTCATTTGTCACTTGGCTTGTGGTCCTGCGATTCCACCCGCACCTCCGCGTTCCCCCCTTCTAAATAACAGTCCCTTCAGCACATCTTTTTGGCCTTTCCTCTCTTCCTTTCCGGTGTGATTGAAAACTCCGGCCTGCATGTGCGTGTGTGTGTGTGTGTATGTGTGTGCGCGGAGAGAGGTGAACGATGTGAGTGAGGGAGCGTGCTGTCCCTCTGGACCTGTTTTGTAGAATAGACTTGTTCTCAATGTGCCAGACTCGGAAGAGAAATATGCTGCAGAAAATCACACATTGTTAATGCAAAAGTCCCTCAACATGTCCCCCTCCACCCCCCACCCCACCCCAAATGCCTGGCTGTCCTCTTTCAATGTTATTTCACTGAGCCGAGCCATGTAAAATTCATTTGCAAACTGCTTTTCTTATTTCGTCCTGTCTTTTGTCAAGCTTTACTCAGGTATAGCCACTAGAGGCAGTGTTGCAGCATCAGAATCGGCTCCAAATCTCCTTTTAAAATCTCCTGCTCAATTCCTCCCCCCGTTCCTCTTCATTATCCCTACCCCCTCGCACATATATCGTGTCAGAACTCTTGGATTCAGCACCCAGCCAGACTAAGCTGTTTCTCAGTCCTGGAAAGCATGTCTTAGTACCCCTACATCCTTATTTCATTTAGTGCTGTCTATTAACTGCTGTCAGACATTTCTAAATCCGCTTTCATGGGCGGCAAGCTTTCATTCATATTTCTCAACTCAAGTGTAATTAAATGTCTTTCCAATGTCATGTTGAGATGTTTACAGTTTCAGAACTTGGAGCAGTACTGCGGAAACAATATAGCCTACTTTGTTGTGTCTCAAAAAGAGGATTTTCCACCTCATTATACTTAGTATCTTTTTGTAAGCAAGACACACAAGGGTTTAGAGTAAATGCGAAGTAATTAAATGATGAATCCCATTTTGAAACAGACAGAAATCTATTTTTTGGAGCTACAACATTGAAAGCAAGTAATAAAATATAGAGCATGTGTTTCAAAAGGTTTCATAAATATTGTTCAAACATTAATGTGTTTTCGCAGGCCTATCGATTTTTTGTTGTTTAAAGTAATTTGATGTTGTGATTATACTCTCCTTTCATTACTCCAGTCTCCTATTTAGCCCAAAGTGGTTTACAATGACTGGATGGATGTGTAAAACTTTAAATTGAATTCGTTTTTAGTTCATCATCATCATCATCATCATCATGAACAGCAAAACCGCGATGATGAGACTCAATATGTTGACAGATATAGACAATTCACTTTGAACGATTAAAAATGGAAATATGATATCTATTTTTACAGTGGCCTGGCCTTGCTGGTTTACACAGTAACACATTAAACCAGTGTCATGTCCCAATCAACTCGCATTAGTCCATCTTTGGCCGGATCATGACACTCTGCGTGACAGACGATATGCGACGTATGCGACGGACCCTGTTTGTTTTCGTGTTTGTACGGCATGTTCCGTCAAGGCGATCCAGATTAAGTCACCTCAGATGCTTTGACCCCTGCTCATTTCTGTGCCAGGATAGATTAAGCCCACTGTAATCCCCCTGAGCCGCGAGCCCTGTTGGATATTTATGGTAATAAGTAAACATATGAATAAATAATCCGTGGCAGACTTTGGACAGCTGGAACTCCCACTGTTTGGCAGCCACTTCAGCATTAAATATCAATGTTGTTTCCAAGAATATTGCAGAAAGTCTAAGTTTTATCGAAACATTTTTTTTTAACTGAATTTCCATCAACATTTTATAAGGGATTAAGTGATGTAGTCCTAATATAGACTACATATTTGCCACCCAGTGAGAAAAACAAGATAATTTACTTGCAGGGGTAGAACGTTACTAATCACAAATGCTCATGTTAATTTTGTGCGTTTTCGAGGTGATTTTTAAACACATATTGTCCTTGTAATTGAGCGTAATTTATTTTTAGTAGCTACAATTAAAATCATACGAGTTAGCGAGTACAGCCCCCAACACAGTTGTCTCACTGATGTATCTGCTCTTTTCTACACATACAAACACACAAAATGGCACTGCATCGTCTGCTCTGATTGGCCAGGGCACAGAAAATATGCAGATTGTGGTGTAAAAAACTTCAACTTTAAACTGGTAAACTAATCAAGTTTTTGTATAAAAGACAGATCTTGTTTTTTTTTTATTGCAAAAAAAAAAGTAATTTATACTTTCACACAAAATATACGACCTTAAATAAGATGATAATATGTATTAAAAAATATTTATATAAAAAAAAATCATTATTAGAATTTATTTAAACTTCCTTGACTTTCTTGTTCTTTTTGTTTTTATTTCATTTGTCAATTTTTTGTTTAGTAACTGTTCTGTTTCCAAAAGTAAAATATACTAAAAACAAGACAAATGCTACTTATTTCAAGCACTTATACATTTCTTATTCTGTTTCATCGTTTACCTAAGTAACAATTTGGCACAAGTGCTTGTAATTTACCTTTAAGCAAGGAAGTTGTGGGTTTTGTTCAGTCTTAATGTACTTGACCAAATAGTTGAAAAGTTTCATCCCCATTTAACCCCAGCAGGAAACATTCACAATTTGATGAACGAACACTAGATTTATGTATCGTTAGAATTTCTATGACAACATGGTATTGGTATTATCAATGCATTTGCTTCCATTAAGTCCCATCTAGTGACCGTCGTTCTTATTTAATCCACGCTCTCTGGTCTGACAGAATCCAGGTCACTCTGAGAGGATGCTATGATTACTTTGGTGCCTTCTTGGAAAAAAAAAAAAAAAAACAGCCAGTGCTCTGCTTCCTCTCCAAAAGCCCTTTGCCAGTCAACAAAATCAAGCTGTTTACCATTGACTTCATTATCCATCAAGCTCTATGGCACCAACAGTCCCCCCTCTCCAGCCCTAACCAATCAGACCCCTGTGGCCTTCCCTCGCTCCCCCCTTCTCTCGTATCTTTACCACTCGGATACCGCTGGATTTCATTCCCTGGGGTTGAATTTATCCAGATTGGAGCACTCAGCAAAAGGGCATTATCCCGGATTACATGTCTGTTGGGCGGCATTGTTAAGTAATTCGACCAGATGCTGTTGTGATCACTGGGTCACCTGCACAAACTCTACTTTTCACAGCTGTATTTCTCCTGTGCTGGTCATAACTTTCCTCATCTCAGGCTGTTTCTTGACAGTCACCCACAGTTTTTGTGTCCTCCAAATGTGTAGATTTAGGAAAGTTTAATTTAGTACGTGTCCCTGATGGGATTTTACTTGGTGGCAGATTATGGGGTGGATTAAAGGCTTCTAAATTGCAAAGAGGAACAACAGTCTGTGTTTTTGTGCTAACCAATGTGGAATGCTGTGGGAATGTGTCGGAGGAACCACGATGATGAAGCATTCTGGTATTGTTCCTTGACAGGGACAAAGCTTCTACATGGGCACATTGCAGGGATAAATGTTGCTTGTTCTCAAATCATTCTTTAGTGATTGCTTGAAGGTTTGCATAGAATAGATGCCTACACTATTTGTCTGTGAACTGTTCATCATAAGCAGGCAGAGCAAAGTGCAACATCGAAAATGATGGATTTTTTAAAGTTGCTTGTCGTAAGAGTACTTCAGAAACAGCAAAAATAAGATTTGCAGATTGGTTTATTTCTATATTTATAGAAAAAACACATTTCGTTTTTCGCATTCCTAGCAATTTTCTTCATAATATGCTCTTGAAATCACACGGACTTCAATACATATTCAACAAGTTTAGGTCAATGTTTCTTTTTCTCATGGAGTTTTTGTGACACATCTCATTTCAAAAGCTTCTATTTTTTATTTTTTTTATTTTTTTTTATTTTTTTTGGTTTACTTCCAACGTTAGTATATGGAAAGTGTAAATGACTTTCAAGACTGAGTGCGGCACTGAGCGTCCTGTGCATGCTACATTTGTGGGTAAACAGTCAAAGTGGAGGCAGTGGAGCGATAGAAGGCGGCGCAGAAGATGCATGTGTTGTTTGAGCGCGGGAGGCACTTGAGGAATTGGCTTGCTGATCTGATAAGCACTTTTTACGGTTTGGAGGGAACTTTCTGGGACAGCTCAATATTCCACCTGGATGAACTTTCCCTTCCCTCTCCATCTGCCGTCTTCCTTTCCTTACTTTATCCAGCCCCTTGTGCCAAATCCTGTTAGACTGCACCTTTCATATGTGTACGTCTGATCTTAGAAGGAGTTTGCTCTAGAAAATATCGGAACGTTTATAGTATAGTCTCATTTAATGTTGTTGGCTTTTTCAACGTTCAAGAATTAGTGTTTGGTGGAATAATTGTTTGTTTCTATGCTCTCTTCCAGTTTTTACATTGCTGTTGGTTTTGTTTGATGTAATTTCTGGAATCTTATCATATGAAGTGAGATGCACAAACAACTTTAACCATTGTCAAGGGTAAATAAAGGCTTGGTGCATTGGTCTATTATTTTTCCTATGTGTGCTGTTACAATGGAGGTTTTGACGGCAGGTTTGTTTGTGAGCTCGCAAAAGCAAATGTGCAATATCTGTGCATTTACTACAGTATTACAACAATTACAGCTGTGCGCCGTGAATGGCAATATAAATGCTAATCAGCCTTTTAACTTGTACTAGCAGATTCGGGGCTCCTCACCTGTTTATGAATGTAGATTTCTTTTCTGTGTGACCACAACTCCCTTCGGTCTGTGGGAAAAGGCAGTTGTCATTGATGGTTATAATGCTGCAATTTGAAGGCAAATAAATGGTATGTGGATAAATGTGTCCATATAAAGCAACTATGGGTTCAATTTAAAAAGCACAGCAGCCTGAGCAATTACTGTGGCAGCTGCCAGAAATATAACTACAGAGTAAACAAATTAAATTAGGGTCGGCCAGTTATACATACATTAAAATCAAACTTACATTGGCTTCATACATATTTATACTATAATTACTCTCATTTTCAATGTATTAATCTAGACATGTATTTAGGAAAATAAATTCTACGGTTAAGACCGTGAACACGCATCTTTGTAATGTAATTGTACATGATGATGAAATATATTTAGCGGGTACTATATTTTTGCCTTTTCACTAGTAAAATGTAAAATTATTCTCTTTTTACCTCTGGTTTGACTGAAAGACAGATACATTGTATTGATAGTTTGTTTTTCTTCTGCTGGTCGGCTGCATCTAATGAAAATAACTTTGCGATGAATAAAAGTAACTCTTCTGAAGTAAGTAACATTCTGAAATGTTAAACTCAACAGACCAAATTTTGTCTTATGGTATTTCACTTTTTATGATATATTCTAGCTGTGCATTCCACAAATTACTTCAATAAAAAAAAAAAATCTTTCAAGAAACGTTTGATCTGCAGTTGATAACTGATGTTAAGAAAACACATAAAAAGCAAAGTATGCCTCCAGCTTTCTCAGCCAAAACTCTTGAAGCAGCTTCCCACCATCATCTGTGTTTGTTTTTTTTTTTTTTTCGAAGTTTTTTTTTTTTTTTTTTTTCACCAGATGCCAAATGGGGCTTTGTGCCACCTGCTTGCTAAGACAATTTAGAAATTGGGTAGAAGGGCCCATTCACAGCCATGGGTGCCAGCAACTGCCATTATACAACCCCTTACCCAACAAAAAGCCTTTTAGTGCCACTAACCTGGAGCTGCGCCAAGTCCTATCAGTCCTAATTGTGTATTTGTTGAAGGAAGTGCAGTATTTGACACTTGTCTCAGTGAATCTTTAACAGAGGCCGCTTGATTTGCATATTGATAGAAGCAAAGACAAGATTCGGGATAAAGAGAGGGGCCCTGCTTAATTATACTTTTTTTTTGCAGAACAATGTAATTAAACACAAGCACGGCATGGGGTTTGTGTACTGGACACATATGGATTCTTCACTGAGATTAGAACAAAGCTTGATGCCACCACACAATAATCCAGAGAATGAATAATGGTCCCAAACGTTATAAGAGAGACTTGGCATTGATTCTCAAGATTAATATAACATATATGAAAATAGCTGTATTGATTGCAAGCTACCGGCTGTGCTGTATCTTTATGTGGTACTGTTGGGATTCACTCTGCCAGCTTTAATATCCAGTCTATTTTTGCACACTGTAATAATGTGGTGTCACATGCAGGATCAGCTGAAAAGTCCTTTTGCATATAGTCCTATTGTCCACTGACACCAAAGAGCGCAGTTTCAACCAGTTAGATGATGAGAATCTGGTATAAACCTGGAGAAGGTTCACCTCCTATACAGGTTGGGTTCACATTCAAGAACTGAACAATGTCATAATTTCAGATGGAGTGAAAAAGTCTATGGAGATTTGCTGTTTTTGAAAGAAATAAACTCATGATACACACATGTCGAACCTTTATTTGCTTAACTTACAGTCCTTTTAACTGGCAACAATCATGTCTTTGGGGTCGAATACTGACGAGAAGACGTTGAACTTTTGTGTGATGTGGATAGGCTCAGTGATTACAGAGGTATGAACCATAAACCAGGTCAAAACATCTACAATCTGACAGCAAATTCTACCATTGAATTCAGACCTGTGCTTTCAGCTCAGTGTTAAACTATAGGGATTAAAAAATGTTGAGATGCAACGTGAACACAGCCTATTGGGAGACAGATTTACTCCCGAGACACACAAATAGGAAAGCCAAACCATTTTGCTAAAAGAGTCACTCTGATTAAAACCATGACCACTTAAATGCCTGCTCTGCTGATGCTTTAAAACATATTCTTGCACTTAGACATTTATTATATTTTATCAAGCACAATTTAATATTGTCCGAGTTGGCTTCAGCACTGAAAACAAATGCTAATGTACGTTGGAGAGTATAAATTATTTGCTATCCTTTCAAATCAGTTGGCAGGAACCTCAATCTGGCTCCTGTCCTGGGAGAATTCAAAGCAGTCATTGCTTTGGGACATTATTCCAAATATGAACAGCAGTTATTCCTAAAGCCAAACGTAACTAGGACTAGACTAAACCAATATGAAACTAGGACTATGTATTGTCGATGAACATACAACAGAAGTTTAGGACAATTAAGATCAAGACCAAGCTTGTATTCCACCACATTTCTCAAGTGTCACCAGAAGTAACAATATCACAGTTTGAGATCGACTGCAATAGAGTTATTGTAATCCTTTCTTTTCTTACAAAACTTTGGCTGCTGGTCAATGCTAAGTGGCAGAGAGAAAGCCGTAGAGGCCTGGCAGGGCAACCCCATCGGCCCCCTTTGATCTGTCACCTTAAAACCTGAATTAATCAAATCAAGAACCACCGCTACGCATTGGGACGTTCTGAAGACAAACAGCTGGGGAAGCAGCACAAGGCCTTAGGGGTGATCCGAGGGCAAGGCCATCCATTTGAACAACAGCAGCGCACAGGGACATAGTGGAAAATGCCTGCGGTGCACAATGACGAACAGACTCCACAACACAGATTGGATTAGAGTGGCATGAGCGAGAGCCCTAAAAGCCATGCACGGTTTACTGAGGCCTTATCTAAAGCGATAATGTTACGGGAGAAAGGTCTATATAATGACATCTGCCCAATGAAAAATAGCTCAATACAAGGTTGCAGTGGATATATGGTTGTGGGATGGTCGTGTCATCTGCTTTTATGAGGCACAAGTCAGTAGAGTCTATGGATGTTTACTGTAGCACAGACTGGCACTGTGCACACTACAGGGCATCATTACAGGTTCAGTGCAATTTGGACCCAATTTCATCACTCATGCCCAAGAGACATTTTCGGAGATTATATGATCCAGGAGCTGCTGGAATCGGACTAAAAGCATGGCCATAACAGAAAATAATCCGTTATATATCTACAGATATATGTGAACATTTTCAGACTGCAGTTTGGGTCTTGTCAATGTAAGAAGTGTTATGTCTCAAGATTGTACCAAAGTTGCTGTTTGTTTATATTTTGCGTTGTGGTTTTCATGTTCAGATTCTCGTTGAAATATAAACCCCTCACTTTGGGTAGCCCAAAAACCACCCATTTGAAATAATCCCACAAGAGATAATATCTTGAGATTGCGTTGCAGTTTTTAAAAGAATATGTGCATGTTTCAGCTATAACAACAAGAAGGGAACTTCATTTATTTTTCTCAATCAAAAGACTTGAAATCTTATCTTCAGTCCAGTTGTAAAGAAAATATATCTTTTAGTCAGAATTTCTCATATCAACATTTGCTATAGTATCAACACTGATGAAAAGCATTCAAAGTAAACAACCATCATTAAATTAGAGCCTCGAGAGTGCAGCGTTTTTGGCTTTGTAGTTGTTTACTCCCAGCACTACTTTTACCTACTGCTCTTGTCCTCTCTCCTGCTTTTGATCATCACCTCCATATTGGATTTAAGACGTAGAATGAACAGCTCAGACTGCGGCACAAGTGACTTTCAGAGTTCTGTGTGACTCTTTGAAGGCTGCCAAACAAGTGTCTTTCATCTCCAACCAGCAGCTGCGACGCACAAAGCAGCACCAAATATGAGGGAGATAGGTGCAAGCCCGGGTTTGGTACGAAACGGGAAGATGCTTGGTCAATATGGAGCATTAACAACTTTATAAAACATGTTGAATACACAAAGGACAAAACTAAATATAATTTGTATACAAGCAAATCATGATAATCAGCCACAAGGGGTCTTAAGGAGCACATTGTTTTGGTATCTTTAACATTGGACTCACTATTTAACCTGATCCAACAAGAGTGACAATGCCAAGGTGATGGTTTTTGCTCCCACAGTGCTCCTCGTGCTAGTTTTAGAACATATATTAACATTTTGTCTGCTATTTAGTTATAATCAACTATACAACTATATTAAAAACAACTTAATAAATAAACAAATCAGCCCTTTAAAGTATGTCACCGTAAACGTCACTGCAACAAAGCGCTGCGAATAGTGAAAGTTCATAGTAGCTAGCTGTTTATTTTTGTTTATTTTTTTTGCTGCTACGCAATCCTAGGTGTATCACAAAACATTTGAGAAAAAATTAAGGGCAGAGCAGTGGGCATGTCAGGGGGGTAGTGGAAAACCGACTCTTTCATGGAGCAATGGGTGAGAAGAAACAATAATCTCTTAGAGCTTAAAAAGTCAATTTTCCATTATTTGTCTGCTTTAAGTTTGATCAAATCGATCCCTGAACAAATCACCAGTTTTTGGAGCAGGTCAGGGAAACTTATTTCAGCATGTTTTTAATGGATATCCATTGCCGCTCACCTTATGAAAGCCAGCTGTTTCAAGTCTACAGATATATACCCTCTACAGCTTTGAGGGAAAATGCCATGGGGGAGGTCCGTGTTCTCCAAGCTCACCACCTCAAGTTTTCTACTGGACGGACTCACGGTTGATTTAAAGCAATCCTTGAATTAATGATAGAACAGGAGCAATGGTGTTCCCCCACTGAGACGTGAACCAGATTTCAACCCGGGGCTCCCTGGAGGTGAAGGCCGCATCTCTCTGACAGGACTTGTGGTCCCAGAGCATGTCCACCAGAGGGTCCGTGTCAGCACCTTAATTGTAATGTCTCTTTCCTCTTCCTCGAAAAGTAGGCCAGCTTTCCATGAAAGGAGAGGAACGGACAGGGGGAGTCGGTGTTTGCGAGGCATGCCACATCATTTCAGTTGACAGCACTAATAAATTAGAGCAACAGATTGTGGCGAGCAAACAAAGCTCATTGGAGGAATGTTGAGAATAAGCCAAGTATGACGAAAAACACTTCATAAAACACAAAGCACTTGAACGGATGTCAGGTGCACGTAAAACACACATTAACAAGATACAATGACATATTAACAATTTTTTTAGGGGGCTCTATTAAAGAATCTTTTACCTAATGGGAGTTCTAACTTCTCCGCCCTCGGTCTATGGCCTGAAGATGAGAAAGTATATGGTTCTGTCATCTTGGACCTTCGCTTGTCATATTAGCCAGGACCTAGTTTAAGTTAAGTTGCACTATGTGACTTTTCTGGTGGACGGCAGAGCAGGTGAATCCACCAGGCCAAGTTACACGTCAGCTCTGTGGAGAGGCGTAATTGACTAAATGCAAAATAGGTAAGTTTAAGAATGCCAAACTGTTTGAACATTCCTGGAAAAACAATAACATCTCTATGGAGACAAACAAAATGACATAGTGTACCTTCAAACCTATTTAAAAACTATACGAAGAAATAGTGCTAAAAAAGTTTAATAATAAAAGCAAAAACAGAAATCAAAATCCCACACATTTTTGTTTGTATTATTTTTTTCATATGTGTAAATGTTAGCTTAGATTTTTTTTACAAGCTAAATTTAGATGCAGTTTTATTCTGTTTGTACTGGGGGTTTAGTTTGAAAAAAAACATTAAAAAAAAAAAAACTATTGTGATAGTGATGTTAAGTTTATTGTTATCTCTATTATCTATTATCTATTCTTATTTTTGATTTCCCCTGTAGTAAAAAAAAAATAAAATAAATCCCTTTAAGGATGAAAAGAGTAATTCTGATTGTGAAGACGGGTAATAATATGTGGTGAGGCTGAAATAATATAATTAATGTTTCATGTGCTTTTAGATGTGCTTTTTCTCATTATCCTTCCTGACGACAGTAGTAAACTTCTGTTCTCAAGTACCGCATACTGAAATGGCCTTTGAACTATTGCTTATTTTACCTGTACCTTTACATTTATATTTTGCAAGTTAACCCTGCAGATTAGAAAGGTCCAGCAACTGTTGTGCATCACAGGGCCCTGGTTCCATTAGTTCAGTCTGGCCTGCGAGCCTATGATATTGAAAAGCTTAGGCAAGTGGAAGAGAACAACAAGAGAACTACATTGGGATATACGGGATGCTTGTCAGGAACGATCAAATTGATGTGTGTCCATCTCTAGGGAGTTTTTGGCCAACCTTTACAAATAAAATATAAAATAGTAAAAGAAACAGCCTGGTGCTTTGGAAACCATCAGATGAATATCAAGTATTGTTACTGCATTAAACAGACGGAGCCCTGAGGGGAGGTTCGACACAACAAGTTCAAGTTTTGTGGTCCACTTTTGTTTGGAAAAATGCACTGGGCACTTGCCAAGGTTAAGAGGTGCAGTGGATTCCCATTGCTTTTATAATAAGGCCTCACATAAGGATTCAAGGGTCATGCACCTCAAGTCTCCTCAGGGAAAATAGTCAATGCCAGGGAAAAAAATCAAATAGAGAGGTGCATGTTACAGAATATTGTGCCATTGTTGTATTTATAGAGGCAAACTGTAGCTCACATATTTTCCCCCTTTTTGAGGGACTAATTGCAAGGGCTGCAAGGTTAGATTGAATCAAAATTGAAAGGGTCGCAACGAGCAAATTGGAAAGGCTTTTTTTAAGTACCATAATTTTCTCCACAAACAACTACAGTAAATCTGTACAAACGTGTTCTGAAATACATGTGATTTTTTTGGATTAGATGGTCAGTTCATAGGCATAATTCTGTCCTGCTGTCCAATCTCCAGGACATATTTAAAATGTGTTTATTATTAATACATTAACCTAAATCGCAATTGCAATTATATATTTTTTTCCAAATTGTGCCCTCTTTATATAAGATAAGAGATCATTTACTTGATATGAAGAAATTTATTTTTGAAGCTTTTAGTCTAGAAATACAGTTGGGAAGAACATAGTTAAAATATATTTGAAAAAAAAAAAACACTGTGAAAATAATGGTAGAACTTTGGATTGTAAAGTAAAATATTTTGTGTTACATCTCCTTGCCCATTTGGGAGTGAAGCATGACGCCCTTGTTATTGTCTACGCGTTCAACTACAGAAATGTACAAGTGTGAAAAGACCACGAGGGCCGACCAACATGGCGCAGTACATTTCGATGGGTGCCACAATGCGTTTGTCACAGAGAAGCGTAAAGTTGAGGAACGAGGGGAGTGCGCTGCGGGAGAGACTTACCCCAGGCACCCACTGACTGTCAGGCTGATTATGTCACATGGCTGGAGTGAGAGTTGCAACTGGAACATGCTAGAGGACTTTAGCATGATGGCAACTAACTAGAGAACAGTTTTAGGTCGCCTTCAAGCTGTCTAACTGAAAGCAAGTTGCGGGGGATATTGGGGGAGTATTACGATGATGAAGCGATATTATATTCATCAGACATGTGCTAATGTGCTGCACAAATGAATGTTTCTATGATGTTTAATCTGTTACTTCACTAGCAAGGATTACAGCCACAGGACGCAAAGCATTTATTGAAGTGAAATTGAAATGCCGAAATGGGGGCTTCGATGACGATTCATACATAACACTTGTATAGCGCTTCTCAAGATACCGAAAGACACTTTACACAGAGGAGAGAAACATAGACAAACATTAAAGATAAAGTTACTGATTGTCGATTTTGAAGAAATTGGTTTTCAGGTTTTTTTTTGAAGATGGTTAGTGAGGATGAGTCTCAGAGGCGTTTGGTTTTTTTAATTATATTTTTCAGCCAAACACAATTTTTTTTATCTTCAACTACTATTTTAATATCATCTCATTGATAACAGATTGCCCAACTCACATTTAAGTGGCCTCAAACCACTAAATGTCTGTTATATATGTATATTGATTCAACAAAAAAAAAAAACATTGTTTATTTCCAAATATTTTCTTTTTTGTGTATCCTGCGTGAGCCCGTCTGTATACATCATGTTAGCTATAGCTCATACATGACCCCAGAGGTTTTACGTCATGAAAGGATGTACCAGCATGTACCTCTCCATCCCTCCTGCGCATTCCCCGACAGTGATCAGAGCCTCTGGGGACATACAGCAGGTCAGAGTGTCTTAAAGTTCACAAAATGAAACATGACAGAAGGAAGCCAACATATGCGTGTGACACTGAAGCGAACGCATGAGTGACGGCAAAGGGAACAAGCAATAAAGCACTGGAACTTCAGATGCAGTCCATTATTTGTCTGACAATGTACTTCAAAATGTACACCGCTTATCCTGCAAAACAAATACAAAATATTGTGTAAAAGTAATTTCAATTCAGCCTGGAATATATGCAGCCAAAGAGCAGAGTTGTTATTGCTCACCAGCTGAAAATATAAAATGTCCTCCCACGATTATCCACCCCCAAGCTGAAATTAACATCACTTGTCCAGTCCTCTACGGGCTCTCCATTCCACCGCTAAGTCAAAGCACAATCTACAACACTGGTTAATGCTAAATGCCTCGTGTCGGATGGCTAAAAAAATCCCCCAAATCAAGAGTCATTAAGCCCACAAGATCCATCCTCAAGCGTTCAAAATCTGTCCACTCTGGATATGATGAAAAATTTCAAATTCAATAGACCGTAGTAACAAGTCTTTTTTTTAATTATTATTATTATTTTTTATTACTATCTCTTATTATGTTTTATGGTGAAATGGGAGTTGAGACATCTTGAGTTTAAGGTATACTATTATTCACATTGTCAGTAAGTAATTGTTTTAAAATAAATAAAACTCTCTTAATTCAGTGCCCGTGTCAGTGGCCATACGTGTCTTTACACTTCAAACCAGATCAATAATTTGTTCATTGAGCTTGTAAAGTTAAGAAACACTTTGAAAACATGTCTAAAGCAGGTCGCTGGGACTTCTACAAAACTTCACTTGGTTCAAAATCAATAGATGTCAGATTCAGAGGACAGCAGGAAGTTCCCCTCTCTCCTATCACAGGTGCGCTATTGGGGCCTCTGTGTGTCTTTGATCAAGGGCATGTTGTTGATGACGATCTATCCACTCTTTGTCCCATGTGTGCTGTAGCCTGCCTTCAAAGTGTTACATGTTTCCTCCACAACATTGTTCGCTGCTGTTAATATTCCTTTTTTATCCCTTGTTGACTGACGTGCTTGTGTTTGCTGAGATCAGTCAGATGCGCCAACAAAGCCTTGCGGACTTGACTTGAGTATCTAATTAGTTATCGTGTCAATATCCATAAGGCTACAATGATAAAACGATTCATTTACATATAACTTGATCTGATTCCTGCAATGGAAATGAAAGATGTAAAATTGGATATGTTTCTGTAGTTGAGAAAAAGGTAATTATTGATTGGAAATACTCTTTAAACTCATCTGGGCTTTGTTAATATGTCATTTTTGAGAGTTAGCAGGGACTATATTGACATGGCCTGAAAAAGGATAGTCTCATCCAGAGTCCAATGTTGACCAAACCTTGTTTACTTATAAATCACTTATCACCTGTCCATTTCTGTGTCAACTTGTTTCCTTTGCCTTGTAGCCAACAACCTCAATCCCCAAACATGATTCACTTTTTCCTTTCTTTAAATGTGCCACTTCGCCGCAGCAACAGCACCCTCAGCCACCTACACCCCCCTGTACAAAGAAGTTCTGTGTACGCTTTATTGATTTGAGTTTATCTACTTTTTTGTCCACATACGTTTAGACCTATTTGAAATAATGTTTTAAAAAAAAGGTTTCTAATAAGTAGAGAGTAAAATGTGAAGATTTTCTATTGTTTTTCTTGGAGCAACTATGGATGTCCCCTCTGACCTTTCTGAACAGTGTATCAACAAGACAGGCACAAAGAGCAATCCCATGTGACTGCACTAGCCTGGTCTATGACAGGGTCAGAGCCCAGGCCAGTGGCACCAGCTGCGTCTGCCACTACTTCGACACTAACTTACATCCCAAGTACATGTTAAAGCACTGCACATCAAGACAATATGTCAACAGGATAGCAAAATACCTGGCACTCTTATCTCTTTTGATATATTTTCCAAAATCTATCAATTTTAAGAAGCAAGCTTCACAAAAGGCAACGATTGGAAATCCCATTAGCACCATCAGTGTAAATATCATATCATAGAAATCTGTCGACATAATTGTGCTGGAGAACATCTGGTCCAGGCTTCAGGCACCACCAGCCTGTTCATTGTGAGCAAAACAGCCTTGTTTAGAAATGTTGAGTGACTGTACTGGTCATTGTTTTGGCAGTACAACCAATAACTCTAATATGTTATTCATTATTAGTAATAAGATATTAGTTTTAATTAAATAATTAGAATTTGCAACTGTTTGTGCTATGTTATTTTATATGCTGCTGTTGTTAAAATAAAAGTATTTGGCTATCAAAATATGCCTTTGACAATGAATGTGCTGTCTTCCTGTGTTTGGTCTCACTGTCAACTGGTCAATAAAACAATAAAACAGTGTGGCATAATGAAAAGAAAATGCCCACTGAGCCAGACACAGAGTTACAGAGCCAGTTCACACTCTTTAATCCAGCGGCCCTCTTTCTCTGCAGTCTCCACACAGAGTGCACTGAACCTGCTGCGAAATTGAATTTTCCACCCCTCTATGTACGTGAACCAGCCAAGCACTGCATTGTCAGAGTACTCAATTAGCTCCCAAGGCGGAAGCCAAAATGTTTTCCAACAGCAAATGTATTCATCACAGGGCAAGCTCTCATTAGCATAATGCTTTTATTCCTATGGTACAGTTAGAGAGCCTTCCCAAGGTTGAAAACAAAAATGGTAAAAACAGCCTTCGGTTTGAATGTCCGTGTCCCTCAATGTTAAAACATATCATACTTAGTGTGCACAGCCTGAAGAGGAAGAGTTTAACCCTCTCTCTATGAGGGCTCATTATATTTAACGAATAGTCTTCTGGGTATGATATCATCTGCTAACATTTACCTTCATACAGGGCTTCTGAAATCAGAGACATATTTTAATAAATAAACATATATATAAATAAACCACATATATATATATATATATATATATATATATATATATATATATATATATATATATATTTATTTATTTTTTATTTATTTTTTTAAAGTTGGGTTTACAATAGCACCCTCTGTGATGAATCTACAAGATCAACCAGTATCTTTTGTAGATGTGTGAGATTATCAGTCTACAGATAATGCCCTGTTTTTAGATGCTTAAGCTTGAGTGCAGCATTAGATATAATGTTCCCTGACAGGGAGCTAAACAGTTACCGACAATGTGACATTGACACAATGTTTTCTTTTTCCTCTTTGAGCTTCTAAAACCAGAGTCAGACAAAGCTGCATTTGGCGATGGCTACTGTCCTGCTTTGGACAGTGAGCAGCATATTTTGTTGGACAGAAGTTGAGCTTTGGCAGTGACACTGGCGATGTGGCACAGACAGCGACACAGTCAGGGGTCGTGATCCTGCTGCCATGTCCTCTCTCGCCCGCTAACTCTCATTATTAAGGTGCCACTGAGTGCAAATATAGACCTCTTCTTTGTCAGATGCCCTTGGCCTTGCATGTAACCAGCACATAGACACCAACAATGTGAGGTGGGTCATCAAATATGGATTTTGGTAATGGCTTTAGTGGGGTGTCTCACTTTTACCCCATACTGGTGTAAATGATGGCACCAGGCTATTCACACAGAGAGGCTGTCAGTGCGATTAAGCCCAGATCAATCATTCATTTTACACTGAGTAGTGTCACCCTGTCACTGCAATCAGCACCTCCAGCAGCTTCTACCACACTGAAGATAACAACTTTGTCTTTCTAAATCTTTCATAAATATAAATATATATGTAAAAATATATATGTACATGGTAAATATAAGTATAAATTGTTAGAATTGTACGTTGGATCAATTGTTATAATGGAAAAGGCAATACATTTCTATTAATATGCTAAGCCATTAGTGAACGAGTTTGTGGTGACATTTCAAGAGGCCATTTCTGTGTGTTTTAGTGCTTTGAATTAACCTTGTGAATGCTTTTACAGAGCACACAGATTAGTGCGCCCTCTATAAGACAGAGACGCTCCCGGGATTAACCCTGTTTTAAATGTGCTATGAGAAAAAGATTGGTTGACCTCTTTGAGACCTGGGCTTTGGACAAACTATTGCACTTGATAGAAACTGGCTGTTAATGGACTGAGCAGTGCCAGGAACACCCTGACGACATATGCTCATGTTTCAGATTAATATTGTTTGCCTTCCAACACTCCTCACTTGCTATAGCTTCCGATTAATTTCTCTCTTTGGCACGTCATCCTGGCCCCTGTCTTTTGGCTGTCCTTGTCTGAAATGAAACAGAAAATCCATAAAGGCTGAAGTCATGTTTCACAAAGCCATTGTCTCAGAGACGTTTGACACACATTGTTATCAGACAGTAAATTATACAGGAAAACTATCAATGGAAATATAAAATTATCAGCGATAAAGGTCTCATGTACGGAAAGTTACATTTGTCTATACTCAAATGTCTCAGAGAATCTGTACATTCAAAAAATAAGGAAGTATGGCAACAGAAAAGGAAATAGCAAACAATAGTACAGATTTGAGTGAATTTGACAAAGGACAAACTGTGATGTCTTGATCAGAGCATCCTTTGCACATCAAGAGTAACAAATTGGTCATAGGTCACTATTTTTTTTAAGTGACAAGTGAGCTAATACTCAATACTCACACTGTCTTGAAAGTGTGTAGAATTATACATTTTTCATATTGAATGGACTTTTTCCAATCAATCTGCACAATGGAAACCTCACATGACATATACTGTACGTACAGGGAATAATGCAATTATGGAAAAGGTATAACTTCCTCTCAATAACAGAGTCCATTGCTGAGGATTTGGACATGTCTGTCCGAGTTGAGCCGCACTTCCTGAGAAAATGAAATAGGATGATGAAGATCAGTGACAATATCGGCTGGATAATCGTGCCCAAATCACAGCCATCTGCTCGCAATCTCCGCTGCAGGCCACACGCACCGCCGTCAATCCCTCTCCTCCAAATCCCTAAATCCTGACAATCTGTAGCACTCAGTTCAGGATGACCATTAATCCACCTAGCAGGCCACCATCACTGGACACGAACAGGAAGGTACATCAAACCACTGAGTCCCCAAAGAAACAAAAGAAATGCTTTCGCAATTTTTTTTCCAGGTCAGTTTTAACTTAACATGTACTTTGCAATGTTTGCAATAATAATGACTTTCAAGATACTCAAAGCACATTATTCTTTCACTCCATTCTCAGCTGTGGTAAATGTTTATTGTAGTCACATCTGCCCTGCAGAGTTGATGGAAGTGAGGCTGCCAATCTGCACCATCGGCCTCTACGACCACCACTGATCACTTACTCACACACAATATTCCTACTTGGCAAGGTGGATGAATTATTTTGCCAAAAGACACAACAAGATTACGACCTAGAGTCTAGTACCAACCAGGCCCACCCCTAGCTTCTGAGATCAGACGAGATTGGGCATTGTCAAGGTGGTATTAAAAAAATTACAATATTTATTTTAATATTGTGATTAGATTTTTATTTCTCATTCACAAATCCTCTAGTGCTCCTTAGTGGAGAAACATGTTAGAGTAAAAGTCAATTCATTGTAGCTTTACAAAGTCAACAAGAACCCATAAAGTCATGTATTTTTGGCATTTGTTACTGTATACTACTGATACGATTAAAGAAATACAATGTTTATCAGATCTATACACTTTGTTCTGTATTGTTGAATCTGATGTGCTCATTGTGTGAATGAATGGGCGCGCTATGTATCTGGTATAAAAATAACTGTACACTTATAGGAACATGACAAAGGTGAATATTGTGTGGCTCTAATGCTTTGAAAACAGCATTGAGGCACGCTATAGGTATGTTGGGTTAGGGTTAGGGTTATGATTGTTATTATGACAGCATAGGTTCCTTTAGAGAAGAAAACCTACTCGAGCGAAAGGGCAAGTTCAAGGTTCAGAACTACCAATTGATTTACTGTTTAGTTCCATGGGATGAAGGAATCTTGATAAGTATAAACTCGCCTTGACTTTTCCTGATGAACCAATTCTGGTGCAAACCCAAGCTCTTGTACCTATTGGTGGCTAGAATCAGTTCATGGGGGAACTGCATCGAACATTGCAGAGGTCACAACCTACGTTATTTGTACTGTATACATTTATTGATACGGCATTCTTTTGTCATACTTTAGATTTCTCACCCCCAAATTGCAATTCGTACAATGTTGTGAATGTCCCAAGGCAACCTGCGCCCATTTCCCCAACTGAAAAATAAAACTGTTTATTTTAGATGTGGTTTCTTAGTGGACAAAAATGATTGACACTTGCTAAAACGCTGAAATGTTTTTGTTAAAGTCCCTCGACCTTATGGACCATTGCTTCCCTCTCTTTAAAACATGACTAAACCTTGGCTGAGTATTATTCACTACAATTTTTGAATGGGTGATAAAGTGGGTGGAACTACTGTGACTATGTGCCAACAGCAGATGCCGAAGCCTTTAAAAGCACTTCAGCATCTTGTCATGTTGTTGTTTGTTGCCTAATTTCTAAATTTATCAGAACAGTGTACAAAATTCTTCCGGACTTTTGAGTGCTTGTCTTATTCTCTACAGCACTGCAGCGCCAACTTAAGATCTGGTCTGGGTAGCTTTGTATACTTAGTTTGCATGCCCCAGAGTGTCATCTGATCACTGTGTATGTAGATTCAGTCAGAAAGCTGTCAGAAAGTCTATCCCAATATACTGCGAGAACATCTGCTCCGTAGTCTAAACAAACAGCTGCTGTGAACAACTGTGAGGATAAGCCCTGGGAACACCCCAAAATCACACCACATAGAGTTGAACCTAGATCTTCCTAATAAGAGTTTACGCTGTAGAATTATTATGGTGAACAAACAGACAAACGTTTAAAACTGTTGGGACAATGGGATGAACAAAACGAGACATGTTTACTACTCACATTAACAGGCAATATCTCGCAGTCTATTTCTGGCTTGCAATGACAATATTTAGTGAGATGTTTTGCAACTGTCTAAACTACACATTTGAAACACTATTGTAAATTATTTTTATATTGATTTGCGTCAATCAGTATATGACAAAGTGACACATAATAGATAGAATGCTGTGTTGAGTTTGAACTATGTAAATACAATGTAAAATACTAAAAGTTTAAATAGTGTGTTTTATTCCAAACCAGATTTCATTTCCCATTGAGAATTACAAAGAAATGCAAAGACCTAGAAACAAATTGCCTTTTAGATTTCCTCTTAAATTTCAATGTAGCTTAGTGAAACACTTCTTGTTAAAATGTGAATGAGAACATTTTCGAGTGTAGTTATTCTCTAATGTGTGTGAAGATTATCTCCATTCAGGCCAAGAATCATCTATTTAAGTGACTGCCGTTAGCGGGCTGGAGTATGGATCCACACAGGAGACTGCAAAGCTGAGAAACTAATGGCACTTGACAGATAGTGGTGTGAGATAGCATGCTTATCTGTGTTATGTGAAAGAAGGCAAATCCCACATCATGGAGCATGTGCGAGGCGAGGAAGTGTGTAACATGGGGGAGGTTCTGGAGGAAACATGTGGGTGGTGCATGAGGGGCTGAAATGTGTAGGAATAATGAGAGGTGTGGAAAGTGGTGTTAATCAGATGTGTTTTAATACATTCTGAGGATTCAATTTTGTTTTTGATTGCGAGTTGTTTATCGGTTTCAACTTCCTGTTTATAGGCAACATTTTGAGGACATTAGGCACATTTCCATTGGTTCACTTTGGAGCGGACTGGAACTGTCGGAAAGTGTCTCCACTGCGATAATATGTGGCGAAGAGGCTTGTTTCCGCTAGCTTTAGCCACATCTCACAGCGCCTCAGACTTGGAATTACTAAATGTCTTTCTGTGAATCACTGAGATCGCCCTTATGAAGAAAAAGTATAATTCAGGTACGATTTCCATTTTATTTGTTAAGATATTTGTTATGTTTGGGTGACTGAGAGCCAGGCCCTGACCATGGGAACGCAGGCCGCCATAAACAAAAGCATTCTGGGGGACCAGGGGCCCGAAAGCTTTATTTGAATAAACAGCTGTCACATGAAACGGAGAGAGAAAGGGTAGAGACATTTCCCCAAATTGTCGGGGGCCGGGAATTGAGCCACGACGGTAGCAACCACACATGTGCGATGCTTTAAACCACTGCACCACCGGCGAGCACAATCCTATTTGGCCCATGGATACTTAAACAATTTCTTGCTTTGCCTGAGCACATAAATTTGACATTTTTCTGTCCACATTAATTAAGCCTGTCTACACATTCATTACACGCAAAATTAATGTTGACTAAAAAGAGAAAAATCACAAAATGAAAGTGGAATTTACAAAGCTGAAATAAAATATTTTTTTTTCTATTGAAACCATAATTACCTAATGCGTACAGTCAAATTAGTGGGGGTGGTCAGCGCGTGTCATTAATAAAATGTCCCTTTAATTCAGACATCAGATAGAGATAATAAATGGGATCCTTTGACAGGCAGCAATAGTCCAGTTCAGCATGTGCCAGTGTCTGATGTACTTCTTTGTATGAGGGGGGTCGTTCCAGTCGTGATGGATAATTACAATTAGTTATGATTCAATTACACAAGGTCACTGGCTAAATCAATCTGCCTGTCACGCTATTGACTGAAAGGAAACCCGCTCAGCATTGACAGACCTGTAATTTTTCTCATTACCTTGCACTGAAATATAACAATTCCATTCAATTAACTTGAACAGAATAAGCAGAAGTAATATATAGATTTTTCTTTTTTATCTTTGATGCTTACGTGGAGCAGTGGAGATTGCATACTTCCCCACTGGCTGTTTACAAAGCCTGTGCTGATAAGAGAAAAGACTTAGTAAATAACTTGTCCTGGGTGGTATGCGGTGTTTGTGAGACACTCTTCCACTAAACTGCGCTCAATTAACTTGCCGATTGTTTTCTCCAGATTGGCTGTAGCGATTAGCCTGTCCCCAACCCCAGTAAATTTTGTGTCATTGCCTCTGCAGTCTGTCCCCAAGAAAAAACACTGAGGGTTACTAGAATTATTAGCAAGAAGTTGTTATAATTACATAGCAAAGTGTTATTCTTCCAAGGTTAGCCAAATATAGCTGCAGGCTTATTATTTATTTAGCCAATGAGACCACATAACATTATTGTACAGTAGATATTCTTTTGTCACCCTTTGGTTTTCCATTCATTACAGCGTCTCATCTGCACGTTCGTATTAACATTTGTTTATTTTGATATTGTTTTGCGTCAGATTCCTCTAATTCTTCTCAAACTGATAAATAACCCTTAGTAACTACATTTATCTATTGTATTCCTAAGAGATTGCTTTTTACATGAAAAAGAATAAAAAAGAAGCATAAATCTTGCAGAGTTTATGAAATAAGGTGAATTAAATGCATGGCAAGATACACTGCTTCAGATCTTGAGGCCTTGTCCAGTTCCCTGTACATTATTTACCACCACAAACACATGATTGGCTCAAATGAATATACATAACTACAACATGCATATATCATTTTACCATGTATGAAAACATGTGTAAATGACCATAATATCTTTAATGTATGCTGTATTATGATATGGCTGCAGTTTTCAGCCATCAGTTCACAGGAAAGTATGCGTAGGTATCTGTGAGTTTCTGTTGCTATAACCTTTGGGTATTTCTAAAAAGCAGCCCGGCAGAACGGCCAAAATCAAACGTTAACTCTCCTTGCTGTGCCGATTAATCTGAACCACTCAGCATGAAATTAAGAATTGATTATTGTAAGATGTTTCTGCTTGGTTAAGTTGATTCAGTGGCATTTGCCCGAGCAACTTGACACATCGTCCTGTCCCCGAGGCGCCAGTATTCATCGTGTTAGATTTGCGGCGGGTCACCTCGTGCAGTTTAAAGATTTAACATTGGATGGACTTTGTTCATTTGTGTCCTTGCCATTAAAAGTCAACAGCCTTTGTTGACATGACACACGGAGAAGAGCTAGATCAGACGTTTAGACTCTTTTCTGCTTTTCTGCCACAATTACAGTCAAGCTCGCCAACGTGAATTCCGTATTGTCTCTCGCATCACGGGCAATTAGTTGGAGAGAATGAGCAGCTTCAATGGGGAGATGCAGCGAGCGCTTTGATATGCCAGGTACCACAGTGACAGGTATGACAGCAGCATTCTCACAGCTAAACATTTGAGCACAAAGCTTTTGTATTTTTGATGGATTATATGCCTCTACTACTTTAATGGGTGGACTTTACGTCTCAAATGAACTAACTACTGAATGCTAATCCCCAAAGATACACGACACAAGTCGTATAAACCCCGTGGAAATACAAACTGAAATACATCACATGGTCATCTAACATTCATTGAAAGTAATTTAATATATCAAGAACGTACTTTACTTGTATGTCTTTCTGCGATAACAAACATAGATTTAAGTCCGTACGTCATAATAACCCATGTGACCTGACAAAACACCACATATATATTCTACTGCTGGTTTCATTTTGCTGTAGAAGTTTTTCAAGATTTTTGTGTGTGCCTAAAATCAGTTTATCTCCAAAAAAACAAAGTTTGATTAAACAAATATGTGTGTGATTTTAATACTACTATAGCCATAATTATAAACAAAGTGAGTGTGAGCTGAAATGTGTTTTACCTTTCAGTCATGTTCACAACTATGAATGTTTTTTTATGTGCGGAGCTTTAACGTTGCGTATTAACATTAATTTAAACAAATATGCCCCAAGTTAACCTAAATTAACTATCAATTCTAGTTTTTAAAGGTGCACCAACAGTTCTTTAATAATGGGCAATCCGAAATGTCAAATAGATTTTTAGAAAACATTTGTCAAACTAAGGTTTGCATGTAAGCAAAAAATACTCCAAATATCTTTAATACGGTAGAAAATATAAGGAGTAAAAAGGACCCAGGGACACAAGGGCGAACTGCAGCAAAGAAGAAACACACCAAAGAGCAGCGGGACGGAATGTTCCCAAGTTGTTGTCTAAACCCATCCAGTGAAAGGTCCATGGGGAAATGATGTCATTGACCAGTGGTAATTGTGTCCTGTCAGTTAATGGTATTTTATGTGCACTTTTCTGCTCGTCTCCATGCATTTATTAATGCTTTGGCTGGAATGTTCTACATCATGGCATCAAGTGGTGTCATTAGGCCAAGTTACAGGTCAGATCAGTGGCGAGGAGGCCCTGCTGGCTGTTAAAAATGCATCATTCTGCCTTTCTGGCATTAAAAACCTTAATCCCTCATGAGGGAAATTCATTCTCTGCATTTGACTCATCCTTCATTGTCGCTGGGGCAACCTGTCAGGAGCAGTGAGCAGCTGCCATACAGCGTTCAGGGACCCGTCTACAGACATTGAGCTCAGTCATGGTCAGGACTTCTGGAGCTGGATTTTACCCAATGGTGCATGTTTTGGGTCGATGCTCACTTCTCCAATACTTAAAGAGTGAGTCACTTCCTCCTACCGCGAGCCAAAATCCAAAGGTACCATGAAATCAAATTTGTTCAATTCCTTGACACATATGAAACAAATTAGCTCATTGGTCATAATTTAGAACAAAATAAAACTTCTCTTACCTCAGATTAACAGCGTTTTGTGCTTCGCTCACTGATTCTGCCGAACTTTGCAATATTTTCAGTCCCTGTAGTATCTTTTTCTCCATTTCATTTTTCTTTGTAAGCAGCCATATTAGTTTTGATACAGACAGATTTGCTCATTTCACCCATCACTCAGGCCCACCTGAAACTGGTGATCAGACTGATATTGATCTGTATATAAAATTACACAGAGATATCATTCTGTACTTTCCAGGAACATTTTAAACACATAATTGAAGACAGAAAGTTTAATGCCATGCAGTGGAACATTCCGGGCAAAGCAATAACAACAGTGCGCCTTTAACTAATTTCTACAGAGAACAATGGTAACATACAGACTTTGGTAAGAAAATGGTTTTCACTGCTACAAGTAGTTTGCTGTTCTCCTCACCTGTTTCCTTTAACCACTATCCAAGGCAAAAACAGATATAAAACACACTGGTTCTTTGGGCTATGTGTTTGCAACATAGGCTATGTCTTGCAGGATTCAACCCACAACTCGCTTTTGTTCCTTATCATGTCTTCCAGGTGCATTGTGGGTGGTGTGCTCCCGGAGGACACAAAGATAATCGATCGAGCAGCTACATGTGCGGCTTGTGTTGACTCTTGTGCTTGTCTTTTAGCACCACATGATGTAAACCTCTGCTGATCCTTCCCATCTCTCAACACCTATTTATTTATTACCCATTCTTGCATCTATTTCAGTTGTGCCCTGCACCTCGTCTCCTGCGGTTTCCCTCGGTGCTCTCACAAGTTGAATACTCTCAGGTGCAACTTTGCCTGCAGTCAAATGACCACATGCTCACTGCACTTCCTGATATAATAATTGTAAGCCATAGGTGCTTGTCTCATATTTGTCAGCTTAAGGGCTCGTGGGGTTGCTCTGACGGCGTTCTTGTCTGTCACTTAGCACCGACAACGCTGCATACTTATTTGCCTTTCTATTTTGAGGCTTTGATTGACAAGCCGTGTTGCCTTGACATTCTTGCAACCATTGTGGAGCCTGTTATTATGCATACATTAACATTCAGATAAACACATGGTTGGCCATTGAGGAAATAATTACATGCCATCACTTTGCTGTCTGGAAGAGGCAGAGGGTTATTTTTTATGTGTTTGTGAGTGTGCGCATTGTGTACAGCCAACAGCATCTCTTAAATATGATCTTTGTCTTGTTTGTTCTTGTCAAGCATTCATCATGGAAATATAAGTGTATGGTATAATACTGGTCTGTTCCATCAATGTCTTCAGGTTAACAGACAGGTGTAAGGAGTACTCAAATAGGGCTGCACATAAGGAATCGCTAAACTATCAATATTGCAATACTGGAAAATACAATTATACAATATTGCAAAAAATTAAATGTATAGCAATACAAATAATATTTATTGAAATAAAATCATGGTTCCCCATCAAACACAAAATTAACTGTTTTGTAATTGAATATGTAAAAAAAAGGTAGATTTTATGACAGAGTTCCCTTGTTAAGTCCAAAATTAGCCTTGATAATATCTCGAGTACTGTCTTGAGTACCTTGTTTTTGTTTTAATATTCCATTTTCTTGCTTTAATATAACTGAAATGACGAGCTGTATAATTTCTTGGTCTAAATACATCGTGGTTATTTAGACATTTCTTTTTTTTAGTCTGCAATTTATAAGATTGTTGATATGACAACTTTCTCATATTTAATCAATCAATCAATATACTCAACTCAACAAGCAAATGTGCTGTTTAATTGGCTTGCATTTACAGTTTAAATCTTGCATTGATACCTTGCCGCGGCTTAGAAGAACCACTCTGCTAATTATAGTTTGGAGACAAACATATTGACCAACTCTTCAGCATTTTAAATCGAAGAGTGTTCACAGCACAATGACACACAGTATCAATCAAGAGGCTGTATCTCTCCAGCACTCGGGCACTGACTGATGGCTCGTGGCAGCCAGCGATAATCAAAGTGTCAGCCGCTTGTCCTGCCAAATCCCAACCAAACTGATATGAGTATGTGCAACAGCAAGGATCATTTCTTGTAACATCGGAGATGCATTTTTCATTTTGAAAAAAACAAGTTCAGTGCAATGTTTATTAGTAAAAAAAATTAAATAATTGTTGACAAGTCAAACATTTTTTCTATTATACATTTAGATATTTAAAATGCATAATCAAATGATACATGGTGACTGAAAGCTTCTGAATTGACAATATTTACGAATAAAGTGTACAATTGTGGAAAATAAATATATATTATTTTTTAATGTAATATTGTCACTGTCTTTGTTATAAAAGGCATTTTTGAGTCTGCATAGTCCAGATAACAAATTACAATAATACAAATACGATTACCATTATATTTTATAATCAACTCGTTTTTTTAGTATCAATAATTTGACATATTATTTTCTTACACATTTATAGCAAGAGTCATCAAGACATCCTCTGCTACTCTGTACTTTTATAGACTACTGTTCTTTCTACTTGATTATACTATTTTGAAGTATCCCTTACTTGAGTAAAATTCATATTCTACTCTGAGAATGGTTTAGACTAATAAAGCCCCTTACTTTGATCTGCAGTCCTGACAGTTCATAAAATATCAGTGTCAGCAAAAGCACTATATGCTGCTCCCTACACACTCCTAAAATACCTTTATAAAATCATGAAGCAAACAATAAAAAAAGGCGAGAGTTGCAAGTCTGGCAGAAGGTGTCAGATTATGCTATAGTCAGCCATGCTAATTTAGACTAAACAATTTTTTTTCTTCTAGTTTTATGCTCTTGCACCTGTTCCCTTGTGTGATAATTAGTATATTTACATAGTCTGCACAGTGTGTGTTGGAAAAGGGTGGAAACCGGACAAGTTGACCCATGGCTCCTGCTATGTATGCCTGTGAAACCTACATTGACTTCTCACTCGGCTTCTGTCTGCAAGGAAAGCCCTCTAGATGCTCCATTGGGAGGAAAACGCCGATGGTAAAAGTGCAAATTGCAACAAGAAGGGTGTCAGGCAGACAAGAATAACCCGTTTTGGGAATCCTTTCAGTTAAATAAGCACAGGTTTGATTCCTTCTTTCATTGAAACCGCCATCCTTAACTCAAAGTCCACAAATGCAATCTCGTTTGTACGTTGAATAGAGTTAAGGCTGTGCGGGAGCAGCACAGGGTTAGTGTGAAAGAATTCTTAATGCTCGTGTGCCGTTGGGGGCAGTCCAGCACTCCAGCGGAAACCGAGTGGAAAAGTGAAAGCAATGCGATGTGATTGCCAGGCGCTCTCTTAACACGTAGTCCTAGTGAGAGAGGGGCCTTCAATTATTCAACCTTTTTTATGTGTCCTTGAAGTGTACATTAGTCTTGTTTCATTCTCCACGTGTTAACAAGCCACGTCTGGAATGCTTTGGCGAGGATGTGGCTGTCAGTGCCGTTTCTCTTCACCGTGTTTTTGGGGAGGGCTGGATAAAAGGCTAAAGCTGTGTTGTCTTTAGATATATCCGCTGAAGACAGCAGCGGTGACAAATACATGTAAGTGCTTTTCTTTGAGTTTCTACTTTGTTCTTTGTTCAGTAGTGTTCCATATTGTGCAGACAACTATGGTGACTCTGGAGGTCACAGCTCTTATCATAAGCATGGAATGTTTGGAACTCAAGCATGGTAATGACACTTCTAATGAAAATTATGAAATGGCATTATAACAACGCAGGAGATGTTTCATACACATTTTGCCCATTCCAAGTTTGAATGCTGAAAGAGCTGTTTTTTTTTTGTATAAAACTTGAGCAAAGTAAAATGCAAATGGTGGCAGACAAGGAGGCGGATGACTTCAACAGATCTGTAACTACTGCAGACCCACAAGCTCCTGACCTGGATTTCAACATTGTCTCCGGACTGGCTCTTTAACATGTGCCAGCCTGCACAGCTTGAGCACTTATATTTAGACAAGGCTGCCTTCTGCCCTAAAATGAGTCACGCTGCGGCCCCCCTGAGACTCTTGTGAGCTCATCTATGGCAGATTTCTCTCAGCGGCTTAGGGTCTGTGACCTTTGTGCGCTACCCGTGGAGCTTGTCCTTTGCACGAGCCCGTATCTTGACCTTTTCAGTCTTTGTAGATTCCAGCAGGTAATCAATTAGCCGCTACTTAGATTATCATTGTCAAAGAGCCAAGGAGTGCGGGGTTGCACTTCGTATGAAATATTGCTTTTAATGATTTCCTTGCCTGCAGGTCCCTTGGGTGTGTTGGCTGAACTGAAGTATGAACAAGTGTGTCTCTAACTCTGTTTGTGTTTGGGGAGCAGGGTATGTTGTTGTGATAGGGTCTGTCCTTCAAGACTGTACAAGGGCATGAGGAGAAAACAGGAGAAAAAACATGTTTTTTCCCTTCTTTTGAAGAGACTCATAAAACTAGAAGTTTTGAACGTAAATAACAATTAACAGTTCTTAGATAATAATTGGCCTTGTTGCATGCCTGTTGATTTTATGTGTCTCCATTTATCGGCGCTAATAAGTATAACTTGTACTTTTACTGGATGGGTGGACAGTGAATTATCCTATTAAGCCCTTAGTTGGACACAAGGAAGATTGAAGAACCATATTTGTTGTAATGTCTAATTTGAATCTAGTAATATAACAAATCATATGAAATCATAAATCAAACTTATCTTCATTATCAAAATGTTCTTTGGAGTAGGAATGGAGTCTCCCCAAGCCAGGTTGGTTTGACCTTCAACCTGTTAAAAAAGCTGTGTGCTCCGTTTGAGACAGCAGCAGCTGCTCGTGGCTTTCTCATCCAGAGTGGGTGGGCAGGGTTAAGGATGTGCCTGTGTTCGTAGCGGGAGGTGAAGTTATTTGGCATGGATAATTTGTGTGCACGAAGAGTAGGCGGAAGCTCTTCATGTGTCAAAGAGATTCGTGTTTGTAACGATTTCAACGTGACAGGTTGGAGGAAAGTAACCTGGTGTTGTCCTGAGCAATAAAGATAATACAGGGAAGGTGCTGAGCCAAAAACAGGTTTGAGAGATGAACAACAAGCTCTGAATATTATTATTATTTTCCATAGGGAAAACACAACATTTCCCCAAACTCGTATAAAAAAAAAATTACGTTGAGAATATAATGCTAATTATATAAACAACATTCTTAAAGGCATGTTATGGAGATGGAAAGTGTAAAAAGGTCATGATAATATTATTATTTGATTTCAAACTAAACTTGAGATTAGCTTTAGCCCACTCCTTCCCTGTCACGTTTCCTAACCTGCCCTCTCTATCTCAAGGCTCCCCTTTAAGGAGTCCGCGCGCACCACTTCATCACACTGATGAATCTGGTGGGCTTTTCAAGGAGAAGCCGTCCGCCCATAATGCAAAGACAAATGCCCCATGTCCTCCTTTAGCTGCTTCTTATGTTTAAGGTGATGCACAAAGACAGGTTGATTAAAAGAAGGTTAAGAGATGCACCGGGGCCGTCAGTCAGCCAACGCGACGGATCGGTGACAAACGGGTCAAGGGTGCAGCAGTCCACAGATGGTGCCACAAGAATTGAAATGGTCGCCGTGAGAACATTTCCAGCAGACATATACACACTTTGACATTGTGTCCTTTTGGTAAGATTATATTACAGATCACTTAGATTTATGATTGTGGGCATAGCACTGGACATGTTTAATTAAGCTATTCAAAGGCAAAGATGATGGCACAAACCTTTTGAAACCTTATTTACTTTGAACTTGTATAATTTATTATTATTATTATTATTATTATTATTATTATTATTATTATTATTATTATCATTATTATTATTATTATTATTATTATTATTATTATTATTATTACTGATTCTGATTCTGATTCTGATTACTGCCACTACTGCTATAACTCTACACTACAACTTTTATTTCAACAGTTTATACAACACACTGGTATTCATTATCGAAGAAAGTCGCACATATGACAGGAAACTTTTTTAGTCAAGCCTCTAAATTATTCAAGGGCCTTACTATATATCATTTATAATCTATATTGAATGAACCAATCAAACATTCACAGATGTTTTCATTCTAAAATGTCAGCTTTTTCATTTTTTCATTTATTTTTTGGCTTTGTTTGTTTCCTTGAGAACAATGTTTTTCTCGGGTGGTTTGTTTGACCTTGAACACTGCAGAAATAAAACTTCTCGGTATCAGGGTGTGGGTGTAATTCCCCCAGAAACTTGTCAGCACAGGCGAATAGGGAGAAGAGATGACAAGTTTGCAGATAAATCCAATTGATAATGATTAAATAATAATAGACTGACAAGATTGAAAGATTAGTTGATTTCATGGTAATGAAGAAAGAACAATGTGTATGTTTTACTTTTAAAATTATTCTTCGTGATTGTGAGTAGAGCACACAAAACCACTTTGTCTTATTTGCTGTTGTTTGCTGTTCCCATTATTGTTGACAGTTGCCTTGTAACTTGGAAAAGGATTTTTGCAATACTAGAAATACTTCCACAATACATTGTCATAGGGACGAGTTGGGATACTATTTCAACTGTAAATTATTGTTGAGCATCAATTTGACTTCTTTTACCTATCAAAAATAAATATAAATACAATTATTCAAAAACAAAATGTAACTTGGCAGATTCATTTTCATGTTTCACGCTCCATTTTTCGTGCAGCCATGTGGACGTACTACCATAACCTTGCCAAAAAGATACATTTCCACATGAACATATCTTTCTGGCTGAGCAAGGTTAGAAATACCATGTGACAAGTGAAATATTCAAGTAAGTCTAAAATACTCCAAATTCCCAACCCATTTTAAAGTAAATGTTTTTGTTTGCTTAAAATACCACTGTATTTGTGTATAAATCAGACAGGCTTTATGAGTAAAATGTAACTTATTGGGAGTTGTATGTGTGATGCTGTTATGCATACCAACCCAATCTCCACCCCTAAAACGATCTACAGTTTCTCTCAGATCTGGCTTGAACAGTATCACGCCTTCATGAAACTGGCCTGTACGTCCGTCTGTCTCTCCATTTAAAGTGAAAACATGAAGCCTTTTTATTTCAGTTTCCCACAGGCATCTTGGGCATGCTTATCTAATGCAGCAGATGCACTGAGCTCAGGGTACCTCATCATAAAGTCTGGGTGAGGGCAAACCTGCTGCCAGTGCCACTGAACTGTTACCTCCTGTGCCCTTTGGAGAGCCCTCACTCGGGCCCTGCAGACTGAGGAACACGGCACAGTTACAGAAAGTACAGAGCGGATGTAAATGCAGTGTTTGGACCAAGAGTTAGATGAGGAAGCTTTCATTTCTAGATCATTGGGAACATAGCATCACTGTGAAACTAGTTTATATCAACTGATTATGTAATGAAAGTGGCAGAGTGGCTAACACTTTTGCCTCTAAATGGCTAATGTTTACAATGTGCAGATGACAAGTTTTTCAGAAAATGTTGCCTATTTACCCCAGTTTTACAATTATAATTGTTACTTCCTGGTTGGACATGGGCCGCAGAGGTAGAGGTAATTCCACAACTGTTAACTAGCAACCAAACTGTAAAGAAGGCTCAATATCCATGTAAATGACACACTAGTTATGATTTGACAAATCATAATCCCTGATAACACTTTGTGTTTGTTAAATGATTGTTTAAACTGTTTAAACTTAAAAAGTGTCAATTGTGTGTAAACTGTCCCTACATTTTTGATGGCATGTCGCTTATTGATTACATAGTCAGAGGGATTCCGTTATAAAGCACTACTTTCTGTAATTTTCAACATATATTTTTCAGCTCTTCTTCACAAACTGCCCTCTTGACTGATGTAAAACTATAATAAATATTTACCACGGGAAATATCCCACCAAACTAAGTAATAATTAGAAACACTTCTGTCAGCAGCACTTTAGGCAGAGAATGCATGCTCGTGCTAGTTTGCTTTGCCGATTTTAGTGAATGAACATTAGAATGTGTTTAATATGTCCCTTGGCAATCAACTAGTTCTTGACCCCCAACAACAATAAATATAATTTGAATTTTTAATTAAGCTATATGAACAGTTATGTTTTATTCATTTCCTTGAATTTAGAAAATAATGTTTGTTGCTAAATATCTTCTCAACTCACATGAACCCATAATAAAGCTTAATGAGGACATTCACCAATCGCCTCTGTATATCTGGCGGTTTGTGCATTTCATTATGACATCAAAAAGCTGATAATAACATAGTCGGTATAACAGAGAGAAATTATGTATTAATGCAGGTGAAAACAATGTGCTTGTGCTCACGTTAGCTCACGACTTGTCAGTCCCTGTATCCTGTTATTCGATGTCAGTTTTCACACATACTTTCACACAATCAAATTCAAATGACAACAGTTGTATTGAAATGTAGAGAGTTATTCTGAATTGGTGCTTACATGAACGGAAACTTTTCCAATTAGGCTCTGTTGAATTAAAAGCACACAAATGATGAGAAATGGAAAAAGCACTTATAGACCAGGTCAAATATTACTCCAATAAAAGTAAAAGTATCTCAGTCAAATTATTACTGTAAGTACTGAAGTATTAGTTGTACTTTGTTACTGACCACCTATGATTACCACAGATTGTAATGTGGACCAATACAACTGTTTGTACAATCAGAATTGACTTTGCTTTTACTGAAAGGTATCACTTTTCTATGTCAGTCTTGCATTTTCATATAAATTAAAGTTGTTACTGCGAGTATGAAGTATCCTTGAGCAGAGTGACTGGGCTATTGTCCATGATTCTATTGTATGCAGCCTTTTCTGTAAATGTTTATGCGAAAGCGTTTTCTATGTTCTATTGAGCAAAGGTACATGTGTACACAGGCTGGTTGCGCTGAAAGGAGACTGTTTGGTTGGAAGGTGAAATCAGAGTGAGAATGAGATGATGCCAAGGCTGCTCTAACAGAGGACATTAGATTAGCATTGATTGTTCAGTGGTCCACAGTTCAACATCTGCATCGGTAATTCTATTTCATTGTGCATCAGTTTGTGTTACGTGTCTAGAAGACCTCTAGCCATTTACGAACGCACGGCTCGTCACATCTTCCAATAGTCGGTCCTTTTGTTGTATAAAACCCAAAAATGTTGTCTCAAACATTGCTAGTACATGCAGGTGTAAATGCTTTTGGATTGAGCCACTGTATACTGATTTCGCTGCATCTCAAACTGCTGAGAATTTCAATAGTCATTGCTCTCCGCATTCCCGCAGCAGTGTAAAACTTTTGTCAAAGCCCATTACATTACTGAACCCTTTGTAAGTGATTAGTCCCGCTCATAGGTTAGAAGAATTAACAACCTCTCATCCGTAACACGCCTGTTTCACCGCTAGCATTTACTACAGCACGGAGTACATTTATTAAGTGGCACACGGGGGAATGGGAAATAAGAATGCCGTCTGTAGGAAGGTGTGGCATATCGGCACAAGGTAAACCCTAATGGAAGCCGGGGGAGAGGGGAAGTGGGAAAGCTGTACTTGAGATAGGGCCAAGGAGGAGTTGTCAGCTTTGATTTATTAAGTGCAGCTTCGGCTCAGACTGCTGGTAACTTGTCAGTCCCCACATAATGGATGGGGCTCACAGCTCAGTGCTCAGTGATTGGCTTTTTTTCCACGCCAGGCTTGTCCATTGGGTCGCTCATCCAGTGCTATCTCTCTCCCATTTCTAATTAATTTGTTATTCACAACCCCCGACTTTTAGGTGTTGGAGCACAAAGGGAGGATGCAGCAGGTTGCCCATGCCATTCGTCTTTCCCACAATGCCCTCGCTAACAACAACGTTCTTCACAATGTCAAAGTTGGTAAATGACTTTTCTGTACATGTCCCATTCTTTAACATGGCGCCGGTCTTCTTTCATGCTTATGGTAGGATGCTTTATCCTTTATCATGAAGGGTCGACAAACAGCTAAAGTCATCTTGTCAACAAATAATGCGTGCACGATAGCCAGAAGTGTCAAAAAGGACCATGTACATGTAAGGACAGCGAAGATTGGTGTCTAAAGAATGTTAACCATGACTCATAAAGGCAAGATTCAAAATGTAGGAAAGCATCTTGGCAGAGCAGTTAATAACACTCACAAGACTAAGACGGCACAGGAGTTCATGTACAAAACAAGAGTAGAAAGTAAAAGGAAACCGCGTGTTTTTAAGTAAAAAGAAGATTACACTTTTTTTGACTAAGACGCCATCAACCAATTCATTGACGGAAGACATACAGCCCTAGCGTAAACCAACAATTACCAAAATAGAACACATCATTCACCCATTGCCCAAAATTTTAAACGTATTAAATTAACATTAACCTTCCAAAAACATTAAGCTAAATCAGTGAGAAGAAAACCTGCATTTTTAAAACACTTTTTCTGAATTTTTAAATATATAGGTTCGTTTTTGGACTCTAAGGCAATAATCCATATCACTGCACACAAAGCAAAAACAGGGGAAAAACAGGCCATACGCCGCATGATTTGAAGTAAGTCGCTGTGATATTTGTTGTATGACCCTGGCACTGAGCTGCATGGCACACACACTTTTTACACAGAAAGCTGAGAGGCAGCGTGAGGCCAGTGCCCTGCGGAGGACCCATCCACAGTGATCTTTCACACCACCGTCCTCCTCCATTAGCTTTGTTTTTGGACAGATGCGGAGTAGCGGGCCTGCAGGATCCAACACTGTGTGCGCAGCTATTACTCAAAAACAATCAGTCACAAACCCACTCTGCTTTTGTACTCTTTTTACCCGCACTGTTGTGCTAAGATCTGAGCACAGTGGGGATGTTCCCTTCCAATTTACTAATGTGTTCTTTACTTTACTTTCTTTCAGCATAAAGCAATAACAGATTTGTTTTTCACAAGTACTTAGCCCATTTATCAACTTCTGCAACAGTGTGACACCGTTTATTTAAGACAATAAGGTTTTTGCAGCACTAAGCATATTGAGCTTTGGTGCACTCAGCTGTTTCAGCCTTTTTACTTAAGGATGTCCAGATTAACACTGTCAGGGCTATACAAGACAAAATATGGTGCAAAAGTACAGCACTGGACACTTTGCAACTGTAAAGCACTTTAAGTGCTTGGCTAAAGCCTTGTTTCAGATATAAACACTGAGATGTGCGCCAGTGGTCCAATAGGACTATGATTACAGCAGGCTTTATTGTCCCCATAGGAAACGTGTCTTATACACACAAATACCATCATTTATATACTGACCTCTTTGTTAGGAGTACCTATCTGAAGGACTTCCAGAGTGGGACCCATGGATGTGAGGTTTGTTATCATTGAAATTTGAAGTTACAGAACAATAGAATTTAGACAGCATGAAGTCAACATCATCTTTTTTGTTTTGTTTGTTGTGACCAATAGCTCAATGCGCATTTCAAAACAACCTCATATACAACCGTTATTTCCCTACAGCACAGCCTTTCCACTATTACCGCACATTTGCACAGGATTTTAAAATATAATATTTGGATGCAATGTACTCTATATGTATTGTTGTTTATGAATTAATAAAGCAGCCATACATCTGCTGTCAATCTGAACCTGTAATATAACAATAGTAATGGTGCATCAAGCATATATGAGAGAAGGGCTAGACTATAGTGTGACGAGGTAAACAAATAGAGGTGTCATTTTCTGACATGTGTACACCTCCAGGGAAAGAGGCGGATTCCTTTTACAAGACATAGTTATTGATTTGAATAACTGGACCGTATACCTAATGGGCTGCGTCATTTGGAGCTACCCCAAGGCTTCTTGCATCCATCTCCGAGCTGTCCGACGTGCCATGAGGTGACGTGGTTATTTGTATGATTTATGAAAAATTACACTGAAGGGGCAGTTTGTCATTCAAGCGTCCAGGGTTTGAGGGCAAAAAATTTTAAAAATATATGAAAACAAAACAGAAAGACAACAGGAAAAGTAAGAGTGGTAAGTTAGAATAAATAATAGTTTTAAAAGTGCAAGTTAAAAGTAATTATTTGACGTAGTGCTGGATGTTTTTTTTCCTCATTGATCATTCATGTTATTTGATTCTTAATAAAAATGTCCAACAATGGGGATTTCTTCAACATAGACCAGATAGTCAAATTTCTTGCTCTCTTCTCCAAACTACAGGCTTTTACTGACTAAAGATTTGTTGTGGACCTCGGGATTGATAGACCCAAGCATTGACGATTAGGGTTGTGAAATTATATACATTTCACAGCATTCATTTCTGTGTCCCTTAAGCAAACAATGAATTCCAGTTCCAAAAATTCCCTCAAACAATTACCGTACATAAATGATCTGAATCCAAATCTTCTGAACCATACATTTCGTTATTATCCACAACAATATTCAGTTGTTTGCCTACGCTGATACAAAGACGTGTGCTAGCCTCACTGTTTTATTTTTATTCATTTCTTTATTATTATTATTATTATTATTATTATTATTATATTATCTTCTGTTCTATTCTATTATTATATATTAGCTTAAACTGTCCTTGTTTTTGCTTTATAAATATATTCTACTAACGGCGAATATGGCTTTGGTGCACATCACTATTCGACAAGTTTAGTCGCGTTGGCTAATCTGATGTGTGAAGGTCACTACATGAATTGCAGATGTACACGATTGGCCAATTGATTGTTAGCTATCTGGTATTCATCACTCCTGCAAACTTTGCTAAAAATTCATGCAACAGACTTCTTGTTAACATAATTGCCTTCTATGAATTTCCATATATGCCAAAAAACACACAGGAAAAAAAGGTTGTGAACTACTCAGCACAAATTCAGCTCTTTGGCCTTTCACATTAGACATTTATCATGTCTATTACAACCCCCCCTCCCTTGTAATGATAATGTTTATTAGATACTGTTGAAATCATCACGCCCCTAACCATTATGTTTGAATTCTCCATCACTGTCATTAACCAAAGCTGTAGATTTCCCCCGATTGCCACCATAATAAGCCAGCTGCAGTCACCACACAGATAGTCACATCAAACCTCGAGTGATTCATGTCGCAGAAAAAGTAGTACTGTTGCTTTTAAGATACATCTTTTTTTTTTTTTTAATTGAAACCCAATTCCTAAAGTTAGAATTAGACAGATTGATAAAAGACAAATTGCAGACACAGAAATAAAACCACTTAGAACTTCAAACTGCTATTAATTTATGCTGACTTTGACTGCCTACTCATTTACTTAAGGGTCCTACATTTGATTCGAACACACCAGCAGACTTACTTGACAGAAAAGAACTCTTCTACAGCTTTGAAGCAAATTATCTTAAGGGCCACTTGAAAAGCAGCAATTCCCCTTCTGTATAAAACATAAAAATAATACAAGGTGTTGTCAGGTTAACTGCTGAACTGAAGGTGGGAAGACTGGGATAAGTCATTGTCACTTAAAATGGGAGTTTTTGGGCTTTCATTTCAAGTCCAAAAACTCAGCCAAATCAATCTTTGGACTGTTTCCAAATGAACTGTAGATTTCATAAAAAGTATACTTGAAATTGCATGAGAGAACAACATTGGAATGTTATGTTATGAATTTCTTAAATTGAAATGGTAGTAGGCTTCAAGCTTTTTTTGCACTCAAAAAACGATTCACCTACATAAGGCAGTACATATGCACTGGAGGCAAGGTAATAATAATAAAAATGCACATGTAATGCCCTTTACTGGCTGTTGTCATGCTTTCATCCCATACTCAGTGGTGGTGAACTGCTATTGAAGCCTCAGCTGCCCTGGGGCTGATAGAAGCAAGGCTGCTAATCTGCGCCATGGCCCCTCCGATCACCACCAACAACAATTCACGCTCACACTACTTTCATACTAGGAAATATGGGTAAGTGTCTTGCCTAAGGTGGGCGAGTTCTCAAACCACTGAGCCACCGTTGTCCTGTGGTTGGTCAAGTGTCTTGCCCAAGTACACGACTCGATGTAATCCCTCATTTGTCCAGGAGAGGTTCATGGCAACTGGACACTGTTTAAGAAATCAACTAACATTTAGTTATAATGGGGACGATAATGGAGATTGAACATCAATCTTTTGTTCGAATGCTTTACTTAATAAATAACAATAGAATATAAATATGAGCTTGTGTATATATACACAATAATATGAGCAAACTTATTGTCCCCAAAATGTATTTGTTTACAGGTCCAAGAAAACCCCTCGCATCTTGAGCTTAATCTGCTGAAAAAGGCGTTAAGTAAAGTAGCCCAATCTGTGATAAGAAACCAGTCCAAGCCCTCATAACAATCCAAAGGCAGCAAATTTTGCCTTTGTAACGACACTGGCTTAATCTCGACAGGGAGAAAATATTGTCCCATGCTATCACTTGCTGTATTGTGTCCTTGGCTACACTTTCCATTCAGGGTGATTGCCTTCTATTTTCCCTTAACTCCTCTCCCTTTTATCGCAGTAATTCAGTCGTATTTCCCCCATAAAGTCAGCAGCTATCAGCACCTCAGTGGTCCCCAGTAAATTAGGTCCACTCCTCCGCCGTAGTGTTTTGCTATGTTTGTGCTGCTATCGCCATTATTGAAAGAAAGGAAAATTGGGCCGGAAATATTTTTTTTACATAAAAGCACATTTCAGTCAGCATTTTTTTTTTGTTAAGCAAATTGAATATTCAACTACAGAGCAATTTAAAAGTTTGTGTAAATATTTATCAAGGTAAAGTTGTGGAACGTAGACCGATCCCTCAGGATATTGTCATGACGCAATGTTGATAATAAGATGCTTTGTACTTTGACTTATTATTTTCTTTCTTAAATCGTTTTTTTTTTTTTTTTTTTTTTGTTTTAAACATTTTTTTTTTGCTTGATTAAAACATTTACCCAACACTTTAGAGTCGATTGCAAGGTTTTCTGGTTGTATTCCAGACCCATAAAGCTTTTTTTTTTTCTTCTTCTTCTTCCTGCAAGTGTTGTCTTTGATCTCAATCTTTGTCCTTTTCACGCTCCTTGATTTGCCAACCATCATTTATCTCAACAGTCCAATAAATTGTACTTTGAAGCATTTGGGCCAGGGGAGTCAATGGAGGGTGAGCCAAAAGAGCTAGCGATAGTGGCTAATTAGCCGCAGCTGCCGATGGTACAGCGCCTTGTCGGATGCCAGCGAAAGAACCCTGGATGAAAATGTGATCAAGTGTGGGCACTCAAACACTAAAACAAGCCCAGCAAGTGAGACACAAACACTTTGTTTGCAGAATTACAACACTAATCTACAAAGACTTAAAAGGTGCACTGTATAACTTTTCTGATGGAAGGTCTGCCAGATGCTTATCTCCATGGATATGTTGTTGCTTTGCCAGGAATGTTAGACGGTATGGCATCGCATTAAAACATCTTGTACTATTGGGTTGTTTTTTGTTATTTTGCCCCCCCCCCAAAAAACAAAAAAAGAAAACATTACTTTATTACTGTGTGTGGCATAGTTGTTGTGTTATGTTGTGTTACAGTTAATGGCGGTGGGCAGCCAACTGAAAAGGTGCATTTACCGCCACCTACTGTAGTTGTACGTCTTCAAAGTATGTGTTTTACGCCATACTAAAAAAAGAGAGAGCGCGAAAGACAGAGAGAAGGAGAAAGAATGAAGGCGAGAGAGAAAGAGAGATAGAAAGACACGTTCGACTCTCCACAGATCTGACCTGTAACTTGGCCTGATGATGTCACTTGTGAGTCACCGAAAGCCCCTCTCTACCTGAAAATGTACGTAGCGCACCTTTATGAAAAGCGTTTTTACTAAACTGTGAAACCTGGACAGCTGTCAGGCCCCAGTTGGGCATTTTGACTGAACCGATGAAGCTTGAACTTTTCCTAAATTTCCTTTGGGATCACTTTGTCTTTCCAATCTCATTTAATACTCCACACTCTGTCACACACATAGGCCTACATAAGAAGAACCTTTTATAATATTGCCTTTATTTAGGCATCAGGATATGTCATAAACTGGTGGTCTTAGAGGAAAACAAGTGAGGACTTTTGGACATATAGCTATGTGGCTATAATAAGGCTGGTAAAAAGGATTCTAGTTGAAGGCCCAGCAACCTGTCACTCTCAATGATAGACAGCTAGACAGCCTGTTTTATCCTAAGCTAAAAATACACTCTTCCAGGTGCACAAAGAAGAGAAGGTATTTATGTAGAAGGCCTATGTGTTTTAAACATTTTTTTTTATTTTTAGTTTAGTTTGTACAAAAGCATGAGACAGCTGCCAATTTGGAGTTTGAATTCTAGAAATGTGGGACAAAAGGATGCAGATTACACAACCCAGAATGTTCTGGCAGCAGCACCAAAACATTTCCATTCAAGCAGCTCATTGAAATGTGAGGAGCTTAATTGGTAGAGTGGTTATTTTTAAGTCCTGAGGTCTCAAGTTAAATGTGTGTCATCTTTTAATCTTAATATAAATTACATGTAGACCAGTGTTGTTCTGCACTTACATATTGCCTTGTGTTCAATAGGTACTTTGACCTCCTCCCACAGTCCAGACATGAATGTTTACAGAAATAATATCATCTTTGTGAATATGCATGTCTGAATATGTATGATATAAATGCAAAAACTTATAGTTGACTCCAAACAGTTTCTTTTAGACTCCAGCCACATGCAACATTGAAGAAAATTACTGAATGAAAGTTTGTATAAAAGTTAGAATTACTTGGCAAAAAGGACAAGAGTCTGTCTGGAAATACATAAACGAACATCAGATCGATGGTCAGCCTTTTATTAAATCCTGTCTGTGCGGATGGTCAATCATTTACACTGAGAAACGCAGGTGTTTTAGCATACGAACTGTCTCGGGCCGTAGACTGGAGGCGAGTGGGTCTGACCAGTGCAGTGATAGCAGCTGGGGAGAGCAGGCAGATGTGGCTTGTCAAGCGTTCTGTCTGCTTCATTAAGCGCTCTTCCACTTGCTCCAAACACAGCTGTTGCCTGGCCCAAGGAGCAAAGGGGAGTGTGCATGTCTGACTGTATATCCCTGTGTCTGCGTACATGTGCGCTTCAAGTTCTCCCTCTGCCAAGGCGTAGACGAAGTGGTTCGGAGATAGGAACTTGTGTTGTTTTGTTTATCACTCTCAATCATCTCTATGTTATTGGACCCAGTCTTACTTTCTTTATATTGCTTCAGTATTTTCCTGCCAACTGTTCACCCGATCTGCCAACGGAAAGGCTAAGGCATAGATTCAGTGGGACCCATCTGTCAGAAAAACTTGGTCGCACAACATTTTTTGCTTTCCCAGTCAGTTTGCTAGGGAATTTTTTGTCATATTTCCATACAGATGTTTTATTCAGAAAGAATTAGTATTCAATAAAATACCAATCAAAAGGAAATCTCATTTATTTGAATCATTTATTCATAACTATTGAATATTTTACAGATTTTTCAATGTTGCATTTCCGACTGTCTCCAAAGTGTAGTTAAATTATGCAGTCATTAAAGTTACATTTGTTGGGATAAATTGGGATTTTCTAACTTTTTCACTTCTCTACTGCCACTTGGGCTAAAATAAACATGACACTACTAGACCTAAACCTAAACTAAGACAATGGGTGATAAAATCCAGTTTCCATGACTTCCTCTAATGTCTTTGTGGGCCTTTCTTTTGTTGCGTAAAAAAGTGCATCCCATTTACGCCAAGTAAATATTTAGTCAGTGCCAAGGTCCTCTGTAATTAACAGGAAGTAATTCCATTATCCTTCTCCCCAGAGTCTCTAGCGGCTCAGAGGCTCGGGTCAGCTGGTTCCAGTAACCAAATGCCTCTCTGTCTCACATCTAAACACTGTCTGCCCAGGGTGTGCGTGTGCATACGTGTGTAAATGTGTGTGTGAAATTTTGGCAGGGACGAGCATTGAGACAAACAAATATTTTAACTTCTTCATGATCCCCGCCAGGAGTCTAATTAAATACTAAATTGTTGCTGCTTTTACTAAACACACGTCGGACAGTTTAGAGCTGCAATTATTATTCCTGACACTTGGCTGCATATATAATAACCGTTTTGACATGCTAAATGCTATGTCACAATTTGCAATTAATTTTGATCCTGAAAAGCATGTAAGAAGTACGAGGTTGTCTTAAGAGTATGAAAACTTTAAGACACGTTGGTCCCTTTGGCCGTTACCACTAACAGATCGAGCTGAACTCAAAGAAAGTCCTCGACAAGTCACAAGCGCTTGAACAGAGCAAGCGAAAATAAAACATGCGACCAGTGGAGCAGAGTCTGGGTGGCGTTTAAGGCGCTACGTTCCGCGCTACAATACAGAGACCCCCATAGCCCATGTTGTAGAAGTCCCACCAGTCTAATTAGCCCAAAAAGCACAAGATGTTTATGCGGTGTAGTGACAGCAGCTAAAGAGCCATCTACTGCACAAGTGGTGACAGGCTGAATCGACGCAGCCACACTCGAATCTGCTCAGGGTATTTCACCCGAACTTTAAGAGCAGGAACACAAGACGTCTTAATAAGCTGTGCACTGTGTTACACTTAAACAGAGCCAGTCAATCTCTGCGGAGTCGCCTGCGCCAGTGCCCACAGCTAATTGGGTTTTCTCTTGCCTTAACACTGCAGTACTCTTCCATTATTGCTGTATATTGCCTTCAATACAGTATCTATTGTATTTTAGTCAGCTCTCTCCACCCATGGCATTACTGCATTATTATTTGCAACAACTGGAAATTTGGCTCTCAGGGGAAAAATTCATTGCCTAATATATGGATGATAATTGAGAATTCTGGAGTATATGACTTGTCAGTGTTCAACATTATTAAAGGGCAATAATTGCGGAAACAAGTAATATACAGTGCATGTACATAATCACAGAAAGTCAATTACACAGAGAGGAAATTACCTAGTGCTAATTCAATTCACACTTTGCTGCCTTCCTGATAAGGTTGAGCACCGTTTATGTTGCAGTGGAGTGTGTGGGGCAGGCCAGTGCCTTCTCTGCTGCCTGTGCCTCTCCACATGAGTCACAATGAAAACCAACCAGGCTTTGATGTTTGTATTCCAGCCTTTGTTTACATGTTTACAAGACATTGCTGCGGCAGACAGCATCAAACACAGTCCAGGTCAATGGTACAGGCAGCCAAGCAAAGAGAATATATTTTATTATGAGCTTCCTGTGAGAATAGCAGTGAAATGGTTCTGTGAGTCTGTCACAAATTGCTCACCTCATGAAGCTCAGAGTGGGAATTGTCTCTCTGGAGGCCCGGTGGTTAAGAAGAGAGGGAGGACCATGTTCAGCCCGTGGAGCTGCCAGCCAATCTGTTAATTAACCATGCTAATGGTTGTAATTGTCACTGGTGGTGAACCCAGCTGCTGAGGTAAATGCTAGGTTTAGGCACTGGTTGTCAGGGTTAACGCTGTGTGTGCGGCCTCATTATGTGCATTTGTTATGCATGAGAGCAGGATAAAGCAGGCAGGATAACAGTCGTGCCTGCAGAGGGTGCAGGTAAGTGAGAAAAGGTGAACTGGAGTTTAAGGCAGTGATTATGGATTTTTCCTTCCTAATATGTTTCTTATTATAACAGATAGCATTTGAGCAGCTGCTCCAGGTAAAATACAGTGCCACACAGACAGTTGCCCTGTGTCCAGACACCAGGGTTCAGAGCGCAGGCTAAACTCGGGCTAATGCTGATCTCACAGTCTGCGGCAGGTGCAGCCTCACAGCAGGGCAGGGCTAATCACCAGAGCACTGTGTCAGCGCCTTTGTTTTCTCCTCTCATCAAGGGCCATTCATGCTGCAGCCACCGACTTCAACAGACTCAGTTAAAACTCTTTAGTCATATTCAGCTCCATGTACCCCTCTTTGTGTTTCAAGTCAAATGTGACGAGATGCTGTTTCTCTGCTGGGGTAGATTTGCACCAAAAGAGCATAATTATATCAAGTGCAAAGCCAGTCTCTTGATAGAAGACGGTTGTTTTGAAACATTTATAAAAGGTTTTTTTCACAGAGCAAATATTCAGAATGGTGTAAAAAGTAAAGCAAAAACAATTTGTAACTTGTCATTTCTTTTCACGACGAAACTAGAGAAGAGTCTTGTCAATGTTGCAAATTTAATTTTATTGCCTAAACCTTCAAGGTTTTTTACACACACATACACACACATATATATATATATATATATATATATATATATATATATATATATATATATATATATACCCTTCTCACCACGGTCCTTGAGTCCCATCTTAGAATAAAGGGACGAGACCACCCGTTTAAATATATATTATATATAATATTTAATTTATATATATATATATATATATATATATATATATATGTATATATATATATTTAATTTATATATATATATATATATATTTAATTTATATATTTTCTTAATTTACTTCCTAGTGAAGCATTTGAAATGTCAGCTTTCAGCCAAATGAATCCGTTTAATTTAAGAATAGATAAAATAAGAACTTGATCCATAACGTTGTCCCAAAGAGATCCTCCTCAGCCACAAAGTTGAATAAGTTAAGGAGGTAGTTGTTTGCTGCTCATACACAGGATAAGGACTAACTGGAACTTGGCGATCCTCTGTCTTCTGAGGATATTCTCTAAGACCTAATCCTTTTGATGGAATCTGTTTGCTGGTTCATGTGTGAAATTGTGTGTACGTTGTGTCCAGTTGTGATGGAGATGTCAGGAGCAGCTGATTAGCCGCCTGTTACCTCGTCTCTCAGGAAAGGGGTCTCGCCTGGGCACACAGTGACAGATGTGAACCTCTGCCATTAAGAGAGAGAAGACACTGCATTTGTTCCATATATAGCTTTGCACATGCTGTTAGTGAAGATTCTTCCACAGTGACACACATCTGCACAATGCTAGGAAACATTTTGGCAACTTTTAAATAGCTCATTTTTGAAAATAGACACTGTTGATTGTTGATTTTGTCAGCATGTTCTTTGAAATAATCACACATAACATTACGCACCTTTGAGAAACATATTATTTAGTCTTCAGTGTATTTGTCATGCTGATGAAATGTCTGCAGTATGAATGTGCAAACTCCTGCCTAGGCCGATAGACCAATAGAGAAAACAAAATGTGATGTTTCAGGTGAGCACGCAGTCTGTGATGTAAAGAATCTTTGTGAACTAATGACCTTGGGAGTGCCATAAAGCAAAGGTTGTTTATGTGCTGGAGTCTCAGAGGTGCTTAGAGCGTAGCACGGCGCCGGAGGACACTGCAACGCTGGGAGATTAGAATCTGTTTTCTTGGCTTCGGGATAGATTCTGATATTGAGCTTGGAATTACTTTCATGTAATCCATTCATTCTCATAGCTGATTCCTGGTGGAACCACAGTCTGATGATTACTCGGGTAATCTCTTTTCTGAGGCTTTGGTTGGGAGATATGTCGGCACAGAACGGTGCTTTGGACACGTTCAAGAGGATAAGATGTGTGAAATTAACCTATGACAACGGACATAAACAACAATATTGAGTTGCTCTAATACAATAAATGATATCTTCAGAGTGTGAACGTAAAAAGTTGTTTGAGTCTTTTAAAGTCTTAGCTCTGCAACTATAGCCTTTGTCCTGGGAATAAGAATGAAATGGTAAGGTTTCAGTCATTCCAAACCAGGAACAAGGAGAAGTTGTCATTGTGTGTGAAGGCATGTGTGACAGTGACATGTCAGGTCAGACACCCTACAGGGTACAAACAGCACAATTACCGGCAGATGAGAGGGTGGGTGGTTGAAAAGGAAACAGGACATTTCCCTGTTACATTTTTGACATCGATCGGTGCCATTACTCCTTTTGGCACCTCGTTCCATGTGACTGGATGGCCTGCAGGCTGGACACAGAGCGGGGCAGCAGATACAAATGACCCCCCTCAGGCTAATCCTCTCAGTCCGTGAAGAGAAAAACATAGCAGGCTCATTCAAAAAAGGTTCAATACGACCGAGACATTCACACACACACACACACACAGACACACATGCACGCACGCATATGTTAACGCGTGACCCAGTTGGTATGTCATATAAAAGCAAAGCAATATACAGGGCAGTGTTCGCCAATTGTGACAGTATTGACATTTTAGTTATTATTATTACGATTTATATATTATGTAGATACTGTGAAATAAGGGACATTCAGTGTGCGGACGTTCAGCCTTCCTTATTTTCAGTTTCATTTTGATGCATGTTCATGGGCAACAAACAATGATAATGTGTAAAGCGGATGAGATAGATTTGACATGTATTTAAATGAAGGAACTTTGGTTGGTCATTTCACAATAGATTTATGTGTCGTGTGCAAATAGCTTTCTTTGTGTATAGCTTATTTTCAAGTTGTAACTACGGGAACATTGTCCTCTTCTGCACTCTCTTAATCAGAACATGAAAATTGGCTATTACTGCTTGCCATATTACTGATTTTAATTAACATGCACTTATGGAAACAGACTGCAGAAAAGCTGAACAACGTAGCGACTTGTTCAAAACACAGGTGACTGCACTGACATCACCACTATCCTCATGTCACCTAAAACAGACTGAATGGCTGTTCTGCTTTTTCTGTCGACATAATGACAGTGTTTAAGACGCGAGGGCATTTGGCCAAAGTACCTTGTGCAAAGCTACTTTCTTCCCTTTCATTGCACACTTTCCCCAATCCAAATATCATAAAGTCTGTGCAGAGATAACAACACTTACCGGAAGAGGTTTTTCAGGCCATTTTTTTGTAATAAAATACTTGTAATTGACTAAATGCAAGAACGTTCCAGGAGAAAAGCAAATGACCGAACCCCACCAGAAAAGTTAGAGCTGTTTTCATTACCGTATGACTTGTCCTGATGTACCCACCGTCACCAAATCAATATCATTTTGTCCAAATCAATGAATGTTATCTTTTGGAAATTCAGGCGCAATCTTGTAATGATAAAAGCCTGTTTCAATTAGCCTGCGTCTTGAGCAGAACAATACTGGTGTGCTGACAATGCAGAGTCGCTGATCAAAGTTGATTACAATGAGGCAAAGCCCCTGCTGTAGTCCACATTAGTTCATATGTCAATCATGTAATCATTATCTGACAGCTAATATTTACTATGACCAGGATTGGGACTGTTCGGATCCAGTGGTTGATGAAGTACTCAATCTTTACTGATACAGGACTAAATAAATACTTAACTAAAATTAGTAAAAAGTATCAGATAAAAAGTAAGTAAGTATATGCAGTTTGAAAATGTACTTATTAGATGTAGTGATCTTCATAAAACTGTATTTGTAGTCAACAGATGGGACTGAATCAATAACTTTATTCTCCTGGTCATTTTTATTTATCTAATTTTCTTTGTCTTCAGGCAAGATGTCATCACGCGCTTGAAAACAAGGAAACAATATTTTGTACTTTCCAGTCCAGTTAAAAATATATTGACGTAAAAAGTATCCAATGCAAAATTCCCTCGCCACCACTGTTTGGATCAGCCTTTGTTCCTAGTTCTTCCTGTGACCTATTTTCTTCCATACTGACCTACAGTATGTTCTCCTGGATTACTTCAAAAGAGCACAAGCGACACTTTAACCCACTAACTTGTCCCATCACTTTTTCTGTTTTCAAACCTTCACAAATCCTTAAGCTGCTTTGTTCCTGTTTCAAATTTGTGGACAAAATTGTCAGTCAATACAACCACCCTCGAATCCTTTGAGTCAATAGACATAATGTTAATCTGGGAATACATATGTTTCACAGGAGATTTCACAAAGATTATACAATTATTGTCAGTGGTTAACAAGACATATTACTATAAATTTTGTTCTAAAGATGAAGACCGAGGAGAATTTTAATGCGTTTCAACTGTGTGTGTGATTTAGAGGAAGACGGTGACGTTCTTAAATCCCAGTCACTTATTTTAACCTCTTTTGTTTAATTAACCTTACATCTCTGAGCTAATTAGGTGCCGGTATTACGAGGAGATTATTTCTTCTGTCTCGCCGACTCCTCCGGGTGGAGTGTGGATGTGGTCGAATATTGGGTCCGTTAAGTACAGATCTGGCATCAGATTAGAAAAAGAAAAGAAAAGCAGGACTGACAACACTATACATGGTGTGGTAGAAAGTTATAGTTATGGAGTTTGAAAAGTTTTCTAAAAATTTGCCGAACAATGCACCTTGAAATCATCCACACCAACACTACCTGGAACATTGTTTAGGCCCATGGAACAAAAACCTATTTAGAAAGAAAGAAAGTGCAAGTAACAAGTAATTAAAAAACTCAAAGAATCAAGGTTGTCCATTATTTTCAATGATTGCCAGTTCCAATATGAGTTGACAAGTTTTCTTTCCTCTTTTTTTGTTTCCACACCTATTTGCGACACGCACATAAACACAGCATTATTTGTACACCTCCATCAAAAGGCACTTTGTATTTCTTGTTATTGATGTTCACAAAAACATCCCCTGCTGTGGGTGGAGGACATTGATGCTGTATTTCTTGCGAACATAACTTCAAAAACTGCTGGAAAAATGATTTCTTTCAATGGTGCCATAAGTGGACAAGAGCCAGAGTACAGAGAAAGAAGGGTGACAGAACATGCCACAAACATCGTCCTTTTGCTCACCCAATCACCGCAGCTGCCACATCGAGCCTCATTAGTTTGAAGGGAGATCTATGGCACGCCGCCCTAGCGCTAACCCCATGTAGCCCATAAATCAATAAGCACACAGCGGGCGGCTTCAGAAGGGTTTGAGGCTGACCGAGTCCCTAGTGCACAATGCATAAGGGTTAATTATTGAGGAGGTGATTGCGCGTCCATCAGACCACTTGTACGAACAGAGCACAAACAAAGGCAGATGTGAAACAGGTAAGGACGCCTCAAATCGGCAATCACTGTGGAACCAAGATAAGAGGGCGATGGAGTGGTTTTAAAGCACAGGTCTACGGATCTCTCTCCCACAATCCATCACACCGAGAGCCTGATCCCCTGCTGCCTTTTAGCCATATTTGGAGTTACAAAAGCCTCTCTTCTGGTTGGCTCGCCACCCATGTAATGACAAAGTTCAAATGTGAAACCATCTGCAGAGTTCCGAAAGCCATTGAAATCCTCTCTGAAAGGTACAAGTGGTCGCAAAAAAACACTTTTAACTCTGCTGTATGTTGTAAAGTAAAATGAAATATCCTGCTTTTTTGCTACATTGGAACAGAACTCAATACTATAAAAGACCTTTAAATATATAGTGTCTTACAGTTAATGTTTGACTCAATGTAGTAATGATATCCCGACCACATTATTTATGGTATCCATCACACCTATACAGTATGTGTTTATTCCATTTGTTATGACTGTTTGATGTTTGTTCAAAATGTGTGTGAACTGTGCATATTTGATTTAATCTAGTATCTTCAAAAGTACCCCTATCAAACACATGATGAATATCTTACTAGAGTAAAACCTGAATCCTAAAAGATTTAATCTAATGCAGGTGAATTTTTTATTTATTTATTTTTTAGCTTAAAAGAACCTCTTTGATTTCTTCCAACTTTGCCTTTTTATCCCACTGTGGCATATTTCCCTTTGCCATATAAGGATGCCCCTAAACCAGTCCTTTAAACCTGCATCAAGGAGAGACATCTGTGCATATTTTGATGGAAGGTGTTTATATTTTCATGTAGTTTGCTTTCATTCCTCCAGAAAGCCCAATAGAAATCCCTGCACAAACACGCATGCCCCAGCGTCTGGACCCTCAACAAATACATCTTTGGCGTTTTGCAGTTATCTTGACGAATATTTAACATTTGGTGATTTTGAGCTGTAGAATACCTCACCTCAGGTTTATGTAAGCACGATTAAACCCACCTCGACAAACACAAACACAGACACCGTTCAAAGCTATAAGCTCAAAGCAACAACAGAACCACAAAGAAGGCGCTCTCAGCCTTAGCCTCAGTATAATTAACTGGAGAGGCTGAGTTTAGGGATTACTCCAGGAGGGGCGGTGAATTAAAGCTCGGCTAATGAGTTGAAGTTTCTTAATTTGTTCTCCCCCGTAATTTCAGAATGGATTAGCACTAGCTTTAGTCGCCTCTTCCCGCCGATTAGCACAGTTCGCTCGGTTTAGCATTCAGCGAAGGGGAGGAGTGGACGTACCAAGGCCGGGAACGCAGTATGCACCCTCTGAGTCACCTTGTTGAGTGGTAAACACCCAAAGAGGCAATCAGGGACCCATAGAAAATCAAGGGGAGAATATGCTATAGTAATGATTAATAGTATTAAATAGTATAGGCCTGGCCTGTTGTCATTGGAGGAAGAGAAGCAGAATCAGAGTTTGAATAGTTAAAATTGAATGAGACACATTTTTATTTATATTTATTTCCACACATCAAAACAAAGCAAACAAATACAAAATAAATAAATAAACACATAAATAAAAGCCATTTTAACACAAAACAAAGTATATATTTATATATAAGCCACTGCTTGCTATCGTGAATTGCAGCTCTCTAGCGTAAAAATGCGCCACAGTTTTCAACCCAGAACTAACTGTACTTGTTTTAATTTTAAGTTGTATGCTATTCAAAAGGTCCAAAATAAAACATCCACGGGTGTCATAGATTAGAACTATAGCTATATAACTCAAATCAAATATTGAAAATTAGTAACGAAGAAGCTCAACAGTCCCATTCATTCTCAAAGTTCGCCTTCGTTCCGGCAGGACATTTCTCATTCATATTTGCATTAGGGATGAAGTGATTAAAGACATGACAGAAGCTAAGCAGCTATGTGGTAACTGTTTTAAGTCCAAAAGCAACAAAACAAATGTAAAATTTAGCTAAATATACACTAGAGATGTGGATAGACAGCTTGGTTCGGCAATTATATTTTCCATTCATTTTTGTATGTTATTGCTGAACCAAGCAGTCTCTCCACATCTCTAGTGTTGATGTTTTTTGGTTTCAATTAATTGATGGAACACTTCCTATATCTAATCTTTACCTTTACACATATCGGACATTGTTTCCGAGCAGTTATGGACACACTCACTTGCATGGATCAGATGGCTCATTGACCACATGTTGCTTTATACCCCAGTGGGATTGAGAACACCTTGGCTCTGTCCACACAGTATGTCTATTTCCCATCTCTCCCTCTGTTCTGTCTGTGTGCTCACCTCACTCCAGGACAGTGGACTTAAGGCTGTCAATTAGGGTTAAAAGGCTCAAAGGGTGACAGGGAGCACCAGAGTGTGAAGGCTGGAGCGAAGAGCGCACCTGATGCACCTCGTAATGAAAATTGACAGAGCTTGTTGTTTTAACCCTTGTATTATGTTGAAAAAAAATTACATTGATTATGTTGCGGGTCATTTTGACCCATACTGTGTAAAGCCAGGCAAAACAGTAAAAAAACAGGTTAAACCAACAATATCTTTACTTGAGATTATATGAACATTGAGAAAAGAGACATACAATGACTTTTTTTTTATTTCAACACTATATTTAAGAACGATGTTGAGGAAAATCACCAAGGGCCAACGGGCAGTCTTGAGCTGGCAGGTGTATGTTGCTGTGACTTTGCCCAGATTGTAGATCCATGATCATCTGTGGCTTCATGTCTTCTCTTGTGCTCAGAGATGCATCAGTGTGCATTGTGCTCATTACAAGAAAATTCTTGTTTGTCTTTGGGCAGTATGAAACAACTGTTGCTGAAAGCAGATATTTGAGCAATGCAGAGGTCTGCCCTGCACCTTCAGAATTTATTTGGGAAGTTCTGGCTTGTTTCTTCTGACTGTTCCCAACATAGTCAGATTTCTCTTCTGAAGTTCTTCTCTAAGGCGGTAGGATGTAAAGAAGTTGTGACATGTGACCTTGCAGCCCTTCACTCATCTCCAGCACGACACGCATCCCCTGATTCTTCTCAGGGGCTTCTCCAAGTAGCTTTCCTGTGTATACTTGCATATTCCATGCCATACTAAGATGTCATATTTAGCGGGCTTGAAAGGACAGCGTCCCTTGAATGGAACAAGGCGCTCATCAACAGTAACATTGATTGTACAACAAAGGCCGAATTTTGACCCATTTATTCCATACATCTCTGATAGCGGCTTTTTCACGTCGACCAGCTCTGGAGTCGCGGTTGTCAAATCGGATCACACAAGATATCGTGTGGAATGTCTCTAGAGACATTGTGGCTCGAAAGATTGGCCTTCCATTTCGTTCCAGACTTTCTGTTGCTTCTCCTTTTGACCTGTGCACTCCAGCTAATACCAGAACTCCGATATAAGCATGCAAGGCAGCCTGATTCAGTGGCTTCCATTTCTCTTGTCCAGTCATGGACAGTCATGTAGAGTATAATCTTCTCTATTGGTGGAGATACGAAGAGCTGAAATGCTGATTGAATATCATGAACTCGTGTGACAGAAAATCTTGTAAGATCGGGAGTCATTTTGATGACATTGACAGATGACAGTCTACCTCGACTTTGGTGTGGTGATGTTGACCATTTTATCTTATCATCTTTAGATGTCCATGTATTCTCTGTGGATGATGATTGGTGTATTTCTTGGTTTTCAGCTGATGGAGAGATAACAGCAGACTCATCCTCTGAATACTCTTCATCGGAGGAAAATTGACAATCTGGGTCATCAATAACATTGTCCTCGGTCTCTGAAAGATCCTCTGTCTTGAATTCTCCTCCTATATTACTATCCAAGTTCTATATATGTGCCAAAGTTTCTTCAACTGTAAACCTTCTGGAGCTCATTTTTGGTTGTTCATTTTTGATCTGAACAGCTATTTACCCACATTAAAGAGTCTGGGACAAAATGACCCGCAACATCATCTTTGTATACAAAGTCTGCACAGACATTGTACTACACATCAAACAGTCCAGATTTTACACACAAGTTCATGACCCAAGATGAGAAAAAGTCACAAAATTTCAGGAAGAAAAAAAAAGGATAACCAGTACTTCGGTCAACACAAAAACTGAAATGGGTCAAATTGACCCGCAACATAATACAAGGGTTAATACTCCCGCTGAAGGGACTTACGGTACAGTGCAGCCGCGGGGCACAGTGCCACACCTTCAGGCGGGTTACTCTATTAGCTTCATGCTTTTCCTCTTTCAAACTGGGAAAGCTGTCGATAATATAGACACCTCCAAATGCAGTGTTCACGCTTTCATTTTTTCAAACTATGTGATTAAAACAATATTAATAATAAATACAAGAATCCGATATGTTTTATGATAGCTTTTAATCATGTTTCCTCATTAAAAACATGCCTCTAGTTATGTTTTGTTAGTGCAAGGTAGAAAGAAAACTGTCTCCTGAACTTATTTTTTGCTATGTTAATGATTGACTCCAGCTTAATGGGTTACTATAAAAGTTTTTCATAGTCCTTCAGTATGATTTTCTACTGAATTACCAGACATTTGCTAAAATCTATAAAAAATAACATCGCTGTGTATTAGTTTAAACTATAAATACAACCATTAAATGGTTTATAACGCCATATTAACAAAAACTAACAGAATGAGCTCAGACATTCCACTTTTCAACAGCATACTTTTAACTTTAAAATACAGTTTGGTTTTTGTGATCACAGATGGTTAACCTGGAGCAAACAGAAAGCCTGGCTGCCCTGTTAGCAGTATCCAGACTTCTATACTGTCAAAACAGATAACAAATTAGGTGAGAACGTCTTGTAGCCAATTAGGGAGCAGTAAAGGACTGAGGTTTTATTGTTCAACAGCTTCACGGCTACATCCTCAGATTATTTTTAGTGCGATCCCGGGAGCAGGAGCTTGTGAAAGGTGTGTGAATATGCCCTTGCCAGGAAATGTCACAGCGACAACCATAAAATCAAGGTCCAAATTTAGGTCTAGCTTAAAGTAAAAGTCAAAACCAATCATATTCTTTTTGCAGAATGTATCTGATTTGTATGTGCAAATGGGGAGTATAAAAAGAAAGAAAAGAGCTTAAAGTGGACTGTCTCTGTCTGTTCAACTCACAAAGTAAAGCAGTTAACCATTTTAAAGTAACTTCTTTTATTATTATTATGATTATTAGTTTTAATTATTATGACAGCACAATATTTTCAAGGTGTTTAATCCAAAGCAGAATGTTATTGAGACTTTAACTCACTGTATGATTCCCAAAAAAAGAGCTGGACATGCAAAAGAACCAGATTGCCTGTGAAATATTAGTGGTTATGCATATTGAGCAGTAAAGTCCGACCTCCCTGTACGACAGACCAGAGTGACATCCTATTGGCCGACTGCTTTTAACTACAGATTGCCATAGCGACCAGTGTGTGACTCAGATATGGAAAGATTGTAGCACATGTTAAATCTGCAGATACTTGTATGGCAGTGGCTCTCAGACTGCCTTAGTTTATGTTTGTTGATGTATCACTGAAGTTGGAGTTTGATGAAGTAAGACTAGTGGTTCTCAACTGTTAACTGGATGTATTGGTTCTAGTACAATTTATGATTTTGTTTTCTGTGGAGCTTGAAATTTAATCTCAATGTCTGCGCTTTCTCAAATCAAACTCAATGAAAAAGCAATGATATTGTGACATGAATAGCACTTTACATTTAGGTTTTCTTTTTTTGGTGCATAGTTTGAAACTAAATTACTTATATTTGCTTCTGACAATTCTGTCAATTATATTTGTTTGGTTCCTGCGATTTTTTGTGTGACCTGAGTTAGATCTGCTTGTTTTATTCAGCTCTGGATAAGTCTGGTTTTCTTCTGGTTTAGTTTAGACCATGGTTAGACCACCTGATCAGTTTTCATCTTTGTTTTGCCTTGCTTAGATCGGGTTTAGTTTTGGTTCAATTCTGGATTTTGTTTAATAACAGAGTTCAGAGAGTACAGTCAGATTTCCAAAGACTTCAGAACAACTTTAAGCCTCTTTTTCGCTGTAATAACTTTCTCCGTAACTCTCACTTGTTCCTGTAAACTATGTGTAAGTGCGAGTGAAAGCGACACCTCGGTTCATGCTCTGCCACAGAGGGGGCGGTCATTCCCCTGTGGGCCAGGGTCTGCTGACCTCTACTGCTGGGACCCACAGTCGTGTTGACAGCAGCAGCACTTCCCACAGCTTCCCCCGGGCCACATGTGTCCACTTTCCCTAAGAGAGCGTGAAGGCGGATTATAGGAGGATCTATGGAGATGTCCCCAACACTTCCCAATGTTTTCTCACTTCTGAACACTGCTCTACTGAAGCGAACTCGCTTTCACACGCACTCTGTCATATCGGTGTGTTGTAAATATACTGGAGGGGAAATACGGTCTAATGTGAAGAAATAAATAAGTGGTAGGTCTGAGCTTTTATGGAAGACTAAAGGGAAGAACATTTTCCTCACCTGAATGAAGAAATGAATATTGACTTAAAAAAGCAGTAACAGTAATAGTCGCAAGTAAAGAAGATACAGTCTAATCGTTTGTCTCATGTCTTCATTTCAAAATGGTATAGTTAGTTATTATACATTTGCGTATTTACAACACACAAATAGCACTATATACATTAATATGAATGACGTAAAGCAATACACACATACAAAAAGAGAAGAAAATAAATCCATACATTATTACAGATTGTCCTTTTTTTTCCCTCCTTATATGCTTTATGCAAATACAAAATTATGGGGTTGACTGTAAGGAGGTTGTTTCAGATTTAAATTATGATGGATTTAGGAATGTAATAACTTGTAATAACTTATGACCAGGTTGTAAAATATGGGTTTAATGTTCTTCCAGGAAAGTCTACTATTAGATTAGTCTATAATTAAAACTATAAAAAATGACCCCAAAAAGAGATATAAAACATAGTGTAATCTCCCAAACAGAACTGATATTTCTGTCCATTTGTGGTTGAGTTTATTGTCAAACCTTTTTGTGTGATATTTACAGAGAAGTTTTAGCACATTCCCAATGCATTGTTAAAATATTGTAGGAATATTGTTGTCAGGATAATGCAAAGTATTTACAGTATTTATTTATTTTTTTGGAGGGGCATTTTTGAAGGACATACCGTACTACAGACTTGGGTGTGATTTTAAAAAAGAGTCACCATACAAACACAGTGTCAGTCCCTTATTTCCCATGTGTTTTTGGAGTTTGACTTTTTTGCCTGATTAATTCGCCTATGGTAATTAAGCCCACAGTAATCACATTACCACAGTGGAGTTTTCAAAGCAACCCTATTTTGCTCTCTTTTTATGTACATGGACTTTTTGTGTAATGAAACTGGCAGTTAATTTTATGCTACTCTTAGGGACAAGGTTAAACACAAAGTCACACTGTACTTCCTCGCATATTTCCGAGTATTGAAGTTGGTACCAAGGATTTTTGTCAATGTTTGGTGATATAATAATAATGATAAAAAGTCAATCAAAAAAGCTTTATCAGCGTGGTATTAAATTGCTTGGATTGAGCGAAGTCTGAAAATGCAGAACTATTTTTATGTTATTGATAACCTGGTTAACTGTCAGCATGTGGCAATGAGAAATAAACACGAAAAGCTTCAGTGGGATACCTGTCAAATCTGTCTCTTCCCCCAAACCTTGAGCGCGGCCCTCTTTATAATGAATTAATGATTAGCCCACGTTTGAAAAATTCTCAAAGATTGACAAGGAAATAATGAGATTACCTTTGAAATAACGATAATTATAACCCTTTGACTGAAATAGTTATTGAGGCATACAAATCAGAACTTCCAAGGGGAATAATATCTAAAGTTTATAAAAATGCATTAATGACCTGGACAACCAATCTACTAAATACATTAAAATTAAATGGGAAAAAGAGGGTAATTTTGTTTTTGCCGGACGAAGAGTGGGAAAATGTGTGTACGTCACAATGGAGGGAATTCTGTTGGAAGAATGTAACCACCATGTCAAAGTGCCCACTACTCACAGGGAGGGGCTGAGTTCTGGAGAAATTGTGGTTGCAAGGGGGATAACCATTATCATGTGTTTTGGGACTGTCCTGTTACACATAAATATTGGATGGGAATTAACAAGGCACTGCAGACTGTTTTAGACATAACCATCCCACTCAATTTCAGAACCACAATAACTGTCATACGGAGAATGGAAAAAATTACATATGGACAAATGGACAAATTTAAAATAATCTGGACTAAATGGGACAGTTATTTAGATACTTATGTGCCTTAACTTTCCATTTCATAGGATGCCCTTTTTTAAATTGAATTTTACTTTGAATTTTGTCACCTAAAAAAATTATATATTAAAAATGTCTGGTCCTTTTTGTTGTTGTTTTTAAGAGACTGCTTTTGATCATATTTTTGTCGGATTGGGTCAGTAATTTACGGAAAGGCATCGAAATTCAGATATTGAAATCCCTGAGTCAAAAACCTCCACATCCAAAAAACAACCAGTACATCATTACATCTAGACTCCACTAACATTAATCCTTACATCATTAGTTCTTTACAATGATGTGACAAACTCATTATCCATTAGGGATAAGCATGTTGTAATATTTTTAAGTTACCAAGTCATTTGAGGTCACAATAAAAAGGATATGTTTATGTCTTGGGTATGAATGAAACTCCAGCACTATAGGGTTCAACTGATATAGTTGAGTTGATGTAGCTTGCCAAAAATGTTATAAATTCAGTGTCAAAATCTAAAAATGTTCCTCAAAAACTCCCACGCCAAGCACCCCACGGCACATCCATAACTCCTAGGATGACTTGAGTTACAGCTTTCCTCCAGCAGCAGTCTCTGAGGCAGACACTGGATCTTCGCTGTGGACAAACGATTATTATGTCCATGATTGGGCTCCCTGTGAGGGAATCCCTGCACACTACTCGCTGACGGTGTGAGCCTAATGTTCTGTGGCAGGTCCGGCACTCCGCTGCCTAAACACATCTGTCATGTTTTGTCATAGTGGCACAGCAACCAGCCAGCTCGCACCTCTGTGGCACTTCCAGAACAGTCTGTGCCCAAACAAACACTTACTCCGGCCTTGTACTGGAGACATTTTATTTCATTAAACTCCGTCCAAATATGCCGTCTTACTAACCCAGTGCTCTCATTTATTTTACCCAGCCAGACAACTTTATCTTTGTAAACATGGAGGTACTTTTGTTCAGACCACTGGTTTTGTGCTGTTTGTGTCGAAATCTCCCACAAAACACTTCTCCCCTTTAGCTTTAGAAATGTACTTGTGTCCAACAGCCAGGCCTTTGATTCATTATTACTGAAGCTAGTTGAGAAATATTGATGCCAACCAGAATTTATTAGCTCTAACCCAGAAAACAGGTGCTATGGCGACTGGCTAGTGCAGAAAGCACAGGGTTTCTGATCCATAAACCAAAACTTAGTGTCTATATACAATACAGGACTAGATGAATGTGTTTGTTTTGTTTAGACGTATCATGTATTAATGCTCAACTTAATCTTTCGGACATGAGCATTTATTTCAGAACCAAAAACCTACTCAGTCAAAAGTTCCCAGTGGCTTGGCATCATGATTGACAGGGATGGAGGACTGAAAGGTTGTGTCAGGGAAGATCTCCTCGCCTGTCGCCTGTCATTGGTCCAGAGACAATGGGGCACAGGTGGAGCTAAAACTGGGATGTACCGCGGAAAGTGCTAACCATGATTGACAGGAAGAACAGAGCAATTACAGCAGCTGCCAGGAGTTTGAAGTTCAGCAGAGGTGAGGATAATTGAGAAAGCATGGTCCGTCTAGCAATCCTTTTTTCAAGATTCTTTCATTTACCAGGTATAATACTGCACATTTTCCTCATACCAAGTTTAAATTAGAAAGTTGTGGAAAAAATGATGTATTATGAACTAGAATGCACATATAAAGTCTGTCAGTGTAAAGTTATCCTCAATATTTCATTATGAATAGAAAAATCATGCCCTACTATTAGCATGCACTGATTTGACCAAAAAAACAAATATTATCCTCTCAAATAGATTTAAGTACATATAATAATCACAATTCCAAAAAGCAACTATAAATGTAGACTCATGTACATCAATGGAACAAATAGTATATATAGTTTCAGCTGGTACCCAAATGTACAAGCACAGTGTAAACACAGAAAAAACAACATGGCCACTCTCCAACTCCACAAGATGGCAGAGGCAGATGGCCAATTACAATCCATAATGCCTAATTGTGAATGATGAGGCAGGTGTCAAATTAGGACTATACCTACAAATGAAGGAGAAATCATGGCGCGCTGAGGTGGAATGATTACTTCAAATTGAGGGAATAACATGAGCATTTTGAGGTTACGAATGTGTGGTTAGACAGTTCTTCACACAGAGCCAACTACGGGCTTTTAACAAAACTACAAGTGCAGTTATTTGTGAATTGTTCTGAAACGCTACAAAAATGTGTGGGTGCTGTGACAGAAGTGAAATTGACTTTGACACTTTAAAAAGCAACCATCTATTCAATTGTGTTTTGCTATCTGAACAAACAGAGTGATATTGTGCCTTGGAGGGAATGTGTTTGGACATCAATGAGTCGCTGAAGGTCGCATGCTACAAGGATCACTTTGATTGTCTCCCTCGGTTAACCAGTGCTTGTTGCTTAGCTTGTCCTCCATTTCTCTCCTCTTGCGGGTCACCTTGTCCCCGTTCTCCGTCCTCCCAAACCTGAATATTGCCTCCCTGTCCAGACACTGGCTTAATTAGAACAAACCCTCTTTTAGTCTGTGAGCATATATCTTGTGTCGACAACCAGGAGAGGACTTTTACAGACTTAATTCAGAAATACTGGTGTCTACTCAAGGCCAAAGGTTGTTCAAAATGGACTGAGGCGAAGTAGAAAATTGTTCTTTGGTAGGCTTGATTAAAAATATAGAATCTCCCTAAAGGTCCTTTGAAAACAGTCATGTCTTTTGTTCACATAGCTACATCTAAGATCAGTGGTATATAGTGAGAAATATCTATCTGTCTCTGGTTATTATTTCAAAGTATGAAATAATGAGAGGCATGAAAAAGTTATTTTTTATAATGTTTTGTAAAACATGCTATCATTATGTCACAATGCATGACCACACACTCATTTGTCTAGCATATTTTCTGTAGGAAATGGCATTGAACTCACCATTAGCTACGACAAATTGCAATGCTAGTTGGGTAAGTTTATCACTTGTCGTAGCAAATTTCAGTTGCCATTTTTACTTCATAGTTTTATTTTCATTGCGGAGTTTGTTGCAAACTAATTGGGAATTCATGAAGTGCCCCTTACACGTAATTTGTGCTCTAAGTTTCAGAGCTTGGGGATAATGGATCTGTTCATGTCCTAACCATGGGCACAGAAGTGAACAGCGCTCCACAGAGGAAGCTGAAATGTGTGAAAAGTCACTATATCATGTGTTGCTCTGTAGTCGAGTGGTTAAGGCTGCAGTGTCGTGAGTTCGATTCCTGATTCCTGACAATTTACTTCATGTCTTCCCTTCTGTCTCATCCCCCATTTCACTCTGTCCTTTCCTGTCTAATAAAGCCTACGGGCAACAGAATCTTAAAAACTTTCATCTCATATACTATAGATTCTTTTCCAACAAAAGTGATCCATAAACAGCTCTAGGAGCCTCCATGTTTGTTTTTCTTCCATTTTGGTCAGTTCCCTAACTGATTTTTAAGTGCCTTCTGGTGGTATAAATGTTGTGATGCTAATTATGCTTAAAACTGATCTTTTTACATACAAAATAGGGCATAGATTAATGTTTTTGGAACAAACTGTTGAGTCATTTTACATGGAGAAGGACTTTTTACTTTCCATACATTACTTTCAATTTTTTTCAATTTTTCCAGACGACAAACTCATTCACTCCACTCTGTATTTGGCAGCAAAGCCCCTGTCCGAAAGCATCGACTTGCTAAATGGTGCCCATTTACCGACCCAGCAGTGAAAATTAAAAATCCATCAGGCAGCAAATCAACAAAGCAAACACTATTATTTTCATATGTTCTTCACCTATGGCCCTTATTAGCGAAGCAATGTTATAAAGAAAGTGAATCAGCTCCTTTATTGTGTCTGGAGTACCAACAACCTATTAGAGGACTTTTGAACTGGCGGTTGAGCAATTTTCCTGAGCTCTCTCACAACATGCTCCAAGGATGTCTACATGAGTGCGATAAAAATGTACAGTGATCAAAAGGACACCAATGGCAGAGGGATGTAAAAACATGAATCTTTAGAGCCAGCAACAGGGAAAATGTTGATTGCTTGCACTTATAGCCAAAGGTTGTCCCCATAAAAGCTTGGCCTTTCTGGTACATGCCGACTTCCCTCTCCAATGAACACAGTCAAATGCTTTTAACAATGCACTCTACCGTCTACAGAGGGGGAAAGGGCCATTAGCTCCACCCCCCTGAACCGTAAATGATGTCAAAGGGGAGCGCACAGAAAGATGAGGTCATTCAGGTGTATGCCACATGCACAAAGACGTGGTCCAGAAAAGAAAGAACAAGAGGCATTGTGTTGGTTCCAATTGTATACAGTCTATCTTCTTTACTTTCTTTCTCTTCCTTACAGATATTAACATAACAAATCATGCGCATCTGAATAATTATATATAAACAGTGGGGCCAATAAGTATTGGGTAACTTAAAAATTTGCAAGTCCAGCCATTTAAAAAGATAAGAGAGGTTTGTAATTTTCATCATAGGTACACATCAAGGGTGAGAGATAGGCCAATAAGTATTAGGCAGCCAGCGAAAGTTACTTTTAATACTTTGTAATGTAGCCTTGGTTGACAGAGGTCAAACGGTTCCTGTAGTTCTTGACCAAGTCTACACACACTTGAGTTGGTTGAGTTTACCCAAAATGTCACAATACATGGCCCCATTCATCTTGCCATTGATATTGATTGACCAGTCTCCCTGTCCCTTTTGCAGAAAAGCATCCCTAAAGCATTGTGTTTCTACCCCCATGATTCCCAGTAGGTATGGTGTTCTTGGGATGCAACTCAGCATTCTTTTCCCTCCAAACACGGCGAGTGGTGTTTAAACAAAACAGTTCCATTTTGGTCTCATCTGACAACATCACATTCTCTCAATCCTCCTCTGGATCATCCAGATTTCAGACGGGCCTTTACATGATTTTTGTGTAGTAGGGGAACCTTTCGGGCAATGCAGGATTTCACCTCATGACAACGTAGTGTGTTACTTATTGTCATCTTTTTGTGACGGTGGTCCCAGCTGTCTTCAAATCATTGACCAGTTCCCGCTATGTAGTTCTGGGCTGATTCCTCACTGTTCTCAGGATCATTTGAACCCCACGAGGTGAGATCTTGCATGGAGCTCCCACTCCGAGGGAGATTGGCAGTGATGTCATACTTCTTCCATTTTATAATAATGTTTCCAGCTGTTGATCTTTTCTCACAAAGTTGTTTACCAATTGCAGTTTGACTCATCCCAGCTTTGTGCAATTGTGCAATTTTATCTCTTGTGTCTTTGAGAAGCTCTCTGGTCTTGTCATGGTGAAGACGGCAGTCATTCATACTGTTAACGAGTGGAGGCCAGAATAACTTCTTAAAGAGCAAGTGAATGGTCTGTGAGTGACAGAATAGTAATTTGCTTTCTAGCTGCCCAATACTTATTGGCCACCCATTTTCACAAATAAATTGTTTAAAAATCATACAATGTGATTTCCTGGATTTTTTTTTTTTTGTGTGTGTACCTATGATGAAAATTACAAACCTCTCTTATCTTTTTAAATGGGTGAACTTGCAAATGTTTAAGTTGCCCAGTACTTATTGGCCCCACTGTGTTGAATTTCATTCATACATACACATGTATGAATATATATAAAAGTAATGTATGTATGTATGTATGTGTGTGTGTGTGTGTGTGTGTGTATGTATATATATATATATACACACACACACACACACATATATGTATATGTGTGTGTATGTATGACTTAAGTGATATGAATTATCCATTTATATTAGCTACTAAAATGAATAGGCATGGCTACATTATTGCAAATGGGTGTGAAATATTTCCATACTCTCTGTATATCTGTGCTGCTGGTTAGGATGAACCTCCATTAGCAGTGAGCTAAGCACCATTCATAACAAAGAAAAACAAGCCTGGATAGTAGCCTCAGGCATAGGACTCAGCCTCTCTGAACCACAGCTGACTGTCCCACATTGCAAGGCCATTCCACAGCATATGGAAGAGGAAGCTGCCAACTTTAGAAATGGTGTACTAGACCTGTGTGAGCCAAATACTGACTGTGTGACACCTGCGCCAACCTCCTCAGGCTAACTCTGCCACAATAAGGCCACGGATTTGTTAAAAAGAACCCACAACAATATCAAATGTGTCCTCCCTGGAGCTGCTTTGATTTAATCTTTTCCAATCTCTAAAACCATTTTCCGTTGTATCTATCTGAAAGAGAACTGATAACCAAGCACTGTGTTTTGTTGATATATTCTTGAACGATGCCAGAAGGAACTAAATTGGATTTCAAAATCATGGAACTATTTTCCTGACTTTTTATGCAAATAAATAAACCACCAGTGCAAACTCGTGAGTTTTCTGCTAAAGGGCACACATTAGCATCGCCACCACCAAAGTCTGTGCGTCATAAAAGACATCCATAACAATGTCCCTGTGTTCTTTGTTATTGTTATTATTCCTCAATGTTTGCAGTGACATGATTTAATGCCAAGCACATTTTCTCCAGCTTGCTTTTGCTTATCTGCACAGTTTGATTAGCATACAAGCCCCGGTTTAGTGGTGGAGGTTTGCGGTAGATAACAGCCAGCATGTTAGCTCATCTTGCTAACTCCCTGTGTGTGCGTTTTTTGCTGCCAGCGCTAAAGATGATGGTTTAGTGGCACATGTGCACAGCCCTGTCAGATTAATCTTCAGTCACACTACACTAAAGCCACCAGTGCAAAAAGTGCTAATGCAGAGACGGCCCGAGATGCGAGTTTGGAAGACAAACAGCATCTGGCAAGCAAAGAAAGAGCAAAGGTAAAAACTGATTCAAGCGTCAGTGCTTACTCAGCAAACTAGTGTGAGAGGGACACACATTTATAGTGGGAGATGCTACCACGATGTAAGGTATGCTTGGATTAGCGATTTTATTTTGGGGGAATCATTCTACACCTTTCATCACAGCATTCAGAAGACGCCCTTTCTGTCCCATCTGTACGTTCGGGCTTTTCCTGTAAGAATGTCACACCTGTCAACCAATGGGAAGCCTCATTGTAAACTTGCTGCCAGCATTGGCCTGAGAAATGCATGTGTGTACTCTGCTGGAAGCTCATGCCTTCATTCAGGAGCATGTTTGGTGTCTGCCTTCGTCTTTCTAAAGCTGCAGCCTCTATACAAGCCCCTCCACTTTTCTGTCACCTGAATGGGACGCAGCTGCAATGTCAAAGGGAGGTAAATACAGGAACGAGATGGCACATTTTGAGCCGTTAGCTTGCACTGCATAATCATAATTTAGACGCAGTATGTAACTTTTTTGGTGGACTCCATTGAAATGTTATTGCTTTGCCTGGAATGTTCCACAATATTATCTATCTTGCATTCATTCACTTACAGGTATATTTATTGCTAAAAAACATTCATTCTTAATGCAAGTGGCATTCCAGAAAAAGCAATGATATGTCCATGGAGACAAAAGTAGAGGTTAAATTATCTTGCATCTGCATCTTGCATTGTATGTTTGCATCTGACGGCATCAACAAGAAATAATAGTTACTATGTTCTGCTTTAACAGATCTATATAACCCATATTATAATCTAATGTGGCACACTAAACCCAATGTCACAGATCCTCATGTTACATATGTAAATCTTCATATATTTGTATCATTGGTACATTTTCGCACAGTGCACACAGCTCATCTATGACTGCTGCAGCTGTTTACTTTAATAACTTGCATTAGTGTAAGCACATCCCCAGAGGGTAGGGCTCTAAAATGAAGTCCCTTCCTCCGCCTCCCGAGGTCACACCATCTTATCCTTCACACTGCCGCGCCACAGTCAGATGGAAAGCAAATCTAGGGCACACGTTGGATCTAATCACGCTTACATACTTTTTCTTCACCCATAGACTTGGCTCTAGACTCTTGGAGCACGAGGTTGGTTGGCTGAAGTGTTACTGCATACCGCAGCACCACTTCATGTGTGTTCGTGTGTGTTCTTGATTTTCACAAGAAATCTGATGGGCCAGTGTGCCTGCGGATTAGAGAGGCCTCTGTTTGGGTGGCTGCATAATTAGGACAACAGTGTTGACAGTACATTGCAGAGTGGCCCGCTTATATCCACTGCCATATTTCTTCCTCTGTTCACTGTTCAGAAAACTGCTTTATAGGTGGCCTCATATAAAGGTTAACGCAGTCGAAACATCTTGTGTTTTCAAAAACAGTGTTGAGATGATTACAAAAGAAGTTTTTTTCTACAATTCTGAGATGTATGGGAATTTTGAATCCAAATAGTTTATGATGTCAAAAAATACTGAAAATGTGTCACGATTGCATTGCGATCATTTACATGTTTAGGTCTGTATTTATTTAAGTCCATTTTATCCAGTCTTGGGAATGACACAAAAATCAGGTTCAGTACAATAAAGAAACAGGTCATAGTATTTTGCCCAGGAGTCTTTTCTTTATTTTAGAGGATTTTTGGCCCGTAGGTTTCATTGGACATAACATGAAATGAGGATGAGAGAGAATGGAGGACATTCAGTAAATTGTTGGGAATTAAACTCACGACACTGCGGCCAGCTGCACATGGAGTCTGGCATGTGTGCTGCCACCTTAACCACTCGACCAACACTATGGTGTCTTATTTAAAGTGATGGCTGACAACTTCAGCTGCAAAATGTTTCCAACCATGTGAAAACTTAAGAGTCAGAAGCCATTAGTTGTTCTGAAGTTTCGGCCGTTTAAGACATCTGTTTTGGAATGCCCTGTCAGCCTGGTGTGCTGTAGGTAATAGCTGACAATTCTTCATTTGTGCACCTAATTGCTGATTTACACTGGTTCTAATGACATGTGAAGTGAGATCCAGAATCGGTAATGGGAAAGGGAATCCAGCCAAAGTTGTCCAAACCGGTTTCATCCCTCCTCTGTTTCTCCTCCCGACTCTTTGCTGCTCTGTCTCCTCCACTCTGTTGGGACGGCTTGACATCTTCTCTGCATTCCTTATTTATGCACTCTTTCATCCCAATGCCAAGGTAAAGGGAGAGTGCCAACTTTAATTGTGATTTGTGACTGTATCTCATTTTTAATTCCACACACGGTTAAGTCATTTTTTCTGGGGTTTGCCCATTGGACAAGCAAATCAAGTGTAGTTGTGTTGTTTAGTTTACCTGGAAGTCAAGTGATTTTAGTAGAAGATAATCATGAAACAATGAACTGAAACAAAGCAATACGGCACATTACGAATATTTCCGTATGTTGAACACAAAATATCAACTGTAGATGAAGCTGTTAATCTGCTGATGTGCCATTCACATACTATTAAAAAATAAAATTGCATTTCATTATGCATTTGATATGTGCCATGTGTTGCATATGAGGTGCAGCTGATTGGTTGTACATGTTCTCGCTCCACAGTGGGAGGGGAAAAGTGGTTCAGATTAATTATAGTCGGAGAAATCTGCCCTACTCCACATTGTCCTGGTCCACTGGCTGAGGCGTGTCACAGCTGCATGTATGTTCCTACAGTGTGTGTGTGTGTGTGTGTGTGCGTGCGAGTGCTGTGTGCATATGTGCGGCAAGGCTCAAGTGTCCCTGTGTGGCATCGCAGTGTGCCACTAACTGGAGCTGACTGTAATGGCTTCTTTAATGAAATGCCCAAGCTTAATTAAGGCCTCTCCGCATCGTCTGGGACACGCTCCACTCTCTCTCTCCCTTTGTTCCCCCAAGGCCTGTTCCTTGTCTTTCTTCAGCAAGTGTGGCCCTGATGACTCAAAGCTCACTCCTAACAGTTATATTGGGACTGGCATGTATGTTTGTCTGCGTAAATATATGCTTAAGGTGGTTTAAATTCCATTTCTTTTTCAATTGTTTTGCTTTTATTTTTGTTTTGTTTTAAAAAAAAAAACAGAACATGACAAGGAGAGAAAACAAAAAAGCACAGGCAACACAAGACATACATTTGTTGGTGTCATTATTTTGGTCCTTCCTTGATTGTTGGCCCAGTTTGTGTCATTAATTTTGATTTGGTATGGACTACTTCCCTGCTGGAGTTTTAATGCTCAAATGCTTCTAAAATTGTCAATATAATTTTTTTTTTCCTCTAAAAGACCTGAACGCATTTAAATTGTGCGTTAGTTGTTTTAGAATGTTATATTCTTTTATGGTATGTTCAAGGGCAATGAAAGTATGCAAGGATGAATCTTTCTATTTTTCTGAAGGAAAATCACTGAAGCCCCTTCACGCATGTCAAATAACATGTATCTTTTTAAGATTGTAATATCAAATGTGTTTCTAAAGGAATAATTAGAGTCAAAGATGAAGCATTCGACACTTGTGTGTGCAAATCTTTAGTTAAGATAAAACAGCAGCATAAACAACCCGGCTCTCTCTTTTCTATTAATTGGCAGCGTTGACCTTCAGCTGCGTTGAAGTGCAAAGCAAACATTAGATAGGAATCTGCCCACATACAGTATCTAGCGCCGTTTCGTCTCACCCTCACTCCCTTCACTCCTCTTTCTTTTTCTTGGCTTACTTTAATCATGTTTCGCTGCTGGCTGTCACAAGTAAATAATGAGTAGACTTAAGATGTCTTTGATTTGCAAGGCCCTCGCCAGGTCACAGCTCAATTGGCATGAACAAGAAAAAAACTGCCCATTCACGGCGGGCTCATTATGGACCTTGCAGCTCAACGCTGGGGTCAGTGGATGACTTTTCTCCCTCGGTTTTAATATTGAAAACCCCTTGATGTTGAAGATCACGGAAATATGCTTCCCGATGATGGCACAAGAGGCGAACAATTTCACAGATAAAAAATGATTTGCTTTGAGGAGAGTGATGCTGGGAATACGATCCGAAGAGACAGCTAAGAGAAAAGCGAAGGACCTAATCTCGATGTGCCTCAAGATGAAAAGTCACATCACGTCGGCCATGTTTTTGATGCATGCCGAAGACTAGGCAACTGGCAGATATTTACTGTAGGCAAGAGGACATTTCCATCAACAAATGGAGAGAAATATACTAGCTGTTTGTTCGATAGCCGCCCATGTAGACGGAGCATGCAAATAAAGCACGGAGATTCTTAAAAGCCAACTGTGACAATGAACGCAAACAGCCATTAGCAAAGCAGCAGTGCAGTATTAACCCATGTTGTGTAGGAAAGGATTAATAAAGCCCACATATTTGCATTGTATTTTATGTAGATGGGAAACAGACATGGAATAACCAAGATAGATTGTAGTTCAATGTGTTACGCCAAGGTGTGGGTCATTTTAAATGCACCACAAGTCCAAGACCAATATGTTTTCTCAATGTATTCACAATAACACACATTACCTTTTCCCGACGTATTGTCCTCCAAATTTACACTTCATAAATGTAGGCTACGTAGAGGGAACAAATTGTGAGGCACCCGCAGTCCAAAGTATTAGGTGTGAAATATGCTGTTATTAGAAGCATCATTAAGCACATTATTCTAACAGCTGGTGGCAACATACTGTGCTGAGAACACTTATTTTACAGACAAAGGTTTCCTGTGTTTTGTTGAATTTGCTTTCAACAAACAATCTGGAGTCAGTTCTAAACTTTTACTCTTTTTCCTGCACATTTCACAGATTCACTGTCTTGCTCCCAGCATTAATTTGCCAGTTTAGACTCCCACATCTTTTTTTTTTACATATTTCCATGCTTGGGACGGACTCAAACAGCTCTGTCTTTACGTTAAACCACGAGACAGAACTATTTTACATTGACCTTCACCTCTATTATCTCCTCTCCACCCAATTATTCACCATGCCATAATTATTCATAAAATAATAATGAATGAGATGGCATTATGCATATTGCTCTACCTTTGTAATATATCTGATGGTATTTTAGTGCATGATAACTGAGACCCACGGGTTAAGACCTGTAACCTATTATTCATATTCAGCACTATTTCAGTCAAGGTTAAATGTGGGTGTGGGAGAACAAAGTGGTAGTAATGGTGTCAGTACAGGGGATATGGTAATGTTCACTGCATAGATGTAGACATTTACGACTGAATTGCAAATTGTATATGGAGATATGGGCATGGGGAAGTTGGGGACACTAGCCACTTCAAGGAACATGCATACTTAAGCCATTTCTTCATGATGAACTTTACTCAAACCACAAAACACTGTGACGTTGGAAATCAAATCAGGACAAAACTTCATGGTGGCTTATGAGCAGATTTTGCATATCCTCGAAACATAAAGTTCAGTATTATTATTATTTCAGCTGCTGATGATGGACAATAGGTTATGTATATATGTATGTCTCACTGCAGAGAGTCATACATTGACCTGCAGTGGTTAAATTGAAGTGCATGTGAGTCCTCATAAACAAACAAACAGAACACAAACAGTTACATACAGTAGTCTCCACACAGCAGGTCCGTGTTGTGGCATGTTGATTGCTCCTCTGCCTGAGGGAGTTGTCATAGGCTTTCAAAATGTCTCAAAAGTCATGGTGATGCTCTTTTCCTTTCACGGTGGACGTCTGTATTGCTGATAAAAACCCAGAGACACCTCGCCTGCAGTGGCAAAACAAAAGCTGAATCCAAAGCATAACCTCCCAAAGGGCACCAGATCACAAAGATGATCTGGTGCTCTTTCAAAGTCTGGATCTGAACCACTCAGCTTTATAAACCACTAACCGTTTATAGCTGGACTTTTAGTATTGATTAAGTCGCATTTTGACATCTTCTGTAGGTACTTTTTTGGACAAGTTATTTTTTAAAAGCTATAAATATCAGGGTTGAGGCTTGCTTCTCTTTCGATCTTTTACTACCCGAAAGACACAGAGCATACAGTAAAGTGCCAGCCCCCGGGCACGATAAGAAATGCTGTAAGAACACAAACGACTGGAGAAGTACAGCGATAAAGGTCAACTGTCAGTACAGGGCAGCGGTCTCATCACCTCTGACCTCAGCTTCAACAGGAAAACATTATCTCTACTGGTGTTAGCATAATGGCAATCCACTATGCCAGTTTTCCCATCTGTATTTGAATCTGTGTCAATCTTTAGTTCGGGAAGGCAAAGAATATTTGACTTAATGAGGCAATGTATAAGATAAGGAATTTTGGAAGTCTTTTGTGGATTTGATAATAAATTATTGTACATATGTCGACACATATGTATATATGTTGCCTTTTTTTTGTCTCATTGTGTTCTTGCTTTCATATTCAAATAGAGCTATAATTAGCTATGGGAAATAATGCAGCATATGCAGTATATTTTGCCATCGTAACGCTTTCTTATTTTAAAATGTCCCAATTTTTGTGGTAATTATAAAACTTTGTTCTAAGTTAATTAATAATGTATTCATTAATTATTTTTAATTAATATTAGCAAATGCAGGTATATTTGGCAAAAAACACAGGTGTGGGAGATTTCTGTGACAACCGAGCAGAGGGCAGCAAAGGATAATGAAGGTGTCGAGGTATTGTGGCGACTGCACTTAGACCAAATCTTATGAGTACCTGGGATAGAGGGACACAGTCGAAGGCTTGTTGAGGTTTAGGGGTCTAACTTCATCAAGTCATTATCATCCAGTTTAAAACATGCCTTCACGCCCCAGCAGCCTTGTGCATTAAGCAGAATAGTGGAAAGGGCCCATCCTGGATCATGAACAGGTGCAAATGGGACCTCATTTGACATAATGAAGTATAGTCTCGGGAGAAGAGTCTTCTGGAGATGGGATGGTTTTTATGACTGCATTTCACGCTTGGCATTCTGGGATATATCCTCGATAAGTGCTTCTCATTAAGGCTTTTTACTCCTTAAATCCTACAGTGGTCAGTTATCCTGTCTGTGCCTCCTGTCCCTTATCTGTACTTGCCAAAGCGTTTTTCTCATGCACACCTAAATATACGAGGCTCCTGACTTTTTCGGCAGAGTTAATGGTGTGCAAAGTGTGGAGGGAAGTTTTCCGTCACATAATTCATCATGGCGCATAGGGTCTGTGGGAATTAGTGAAATTTAGAGGTTTAAAAAGTTGACCTAATAATGTGTCACTTCCACCTCGGAAAAATGAAAACGAGGTCTTTTAGTATAGATCAACTGCTTACCTCAACAAACATGGCACAAACTATTGTGACATTAAACTGAGAAAGGACTATGGAAAATGAGTGAATTGTGGTTCAATTTTAAATATTACATTTCTCCTTTTAAAATTTAACAAGAATTAAATGTCATATTGTTTCATTTCCTTCAGGTTACAGCATAGGACAGCAAAGATTAATCAACCAGTGTGTCAACTATATATTTTAATCTGGATAAACGGAAAGACCTTTTGTAACAAAGACGGGAAGATTATCAAATCAAAATGTCAAAAAGATCAATCTGTCTATCTAAACATTCAGATAGTCAAGTATTTTAAAACTCTCAATGAACAATATGCATAAGTCATGTGTCTGACAAGCCAACAAATCGAAAAAATAAACTCTGACTGGTTGACTAGTAAAATAATCGTAACTACAAAACATGCTTTTGACTTTGTTTTTCAACATAGTAAGATGGACATGATATTCTTTGGGTTGTTAAAGAAACAGCAACAGTCATTAAGTTGTCTATTTCACATATTTCTCTATTTTTTGTTTTTGTTTTATAGTGACAGGTTCCTGTAAAATGAAGAGCACTTCACACTTTGAATCAAAAGGAAGTGAAAAGTCAGACTTGATACAAGTGATTATTTACAGGGTCAAACGATAGCCTTATTTGACTAAGAAGCGCGGGTGGATTTTACAGTGTACAGACTGAATTCAAAGCCCTAAAGGAGCTATAGCTTCATGCCATGGAAGTTAAAATAAAGTAGAATGGGGATTTGAAGGTTGTGATGGGAGGAGTGTAGTGGTTCAAAGCACCGTTGGGAGTTGAATTATGCCCAAGGCGATGCTGACAGCAAAAGAAAGTTCAAGAGGGCTGGAAAAAAGGAAGAGAAACCGGTGTTAAAAAAAGAGGGTTTTTCTTGGAAGCTACACAGTGTGGTTAGCGGGATGCTGAGTGGGATATGGTGAAGGGCCCCAAGGGAGGCCCAGCAGCTCCAGGAGACACTAACCCATGATGAGAGCTAACTGAGGTCTGACACCAAGCCCCTCTGTGATCTTCTTAAGTGCAAAGATCGAGCACAGCTAGGATCTAGACCTGCGCCTGGCCCACACCTCACTACTTAGTTAGACCTGGTTTGTCAGCTGGTGAAAGTACTCTACAGATTTCAAATGTGAACTTGTAAGAGCAGGGACTACAGATAAAACATACATTAACAGTTTGCCTACCTGAAGAAAATGTGTTCAGATAAGTTTATATTTGAGTTCAGCTGCAGGTAGTTTTAAAAGCAACATCATTAGTGCCGAGAAGCAACATTTTCAGTCTTAAACTAATAAGGTTTCTTATGCGGTTTGTCAATATGTATATCCGGGATTGATTTCATGCACATATTATGAAGATTTTGTTTACCTGCAATACATATATGTTTTTTACACAAATAAGCGCCATCAAAAAAAAAAAAGACTGGTAGTGTTAAAGGCAGAATTTATTTTAGTGCAATAAGACTATTTTTTCGCCCCATCTTGAGCAAATCCCCTCAACTGTTATTCGTAATACATGTCGATGATGGCATCACTGTGTGACCATTTTTTAAAACAGAGACGCTAATGAACTTCAAGTATAGATTTAGAATTGCCCCTCCCTTTGAAACAGCCCACCTGTAAATACAAACATATCTGTGATTATTAACCCTCTTAATCCAGTGGACAAAATTAAATTTCCTTTGGTAATTTGAATATTTAACATATTTTCCACATACATGCTTTAGTTTTGACAACAGATTTTTTCCCCCCAGACAAGCCGTTTTCTCTATCGTGCCCGGCCCATCTGCATTTCATCCTTAAGTCCTCTAAATCCTATGACCATGGCATCTCTCACAGCTGCACACTTTTATGACATTTGCTAATGTACTGTAAACGCCATAAAATACGACAGGCTCAGTTTTTTTCTGCCAGCTCTGCCTGTATATCATTTTTACACCATTTTGAGTTTCCATTTATTTATTTGAAAGCAGATGCAATTTTATGCCTGTGCCATGGCTGTAAAGTGCTACTTTGAAATGCAAATGAAGCCCTGATTGAGAGATTTTTTTTTTTTTTTTTAAAGGAGGTGTGGAGCATGAGATGGGAGTAGTCTGAGGAGAGGTGTTTTGTGGTCCCATTTGTGTTTGGTGATGAATTGCTGGTGAAACTGTAGACTCAGAGGACATTGTAGGACAGTGTTTTAAAAATAGTTGTTCTGGCTTTTTCAGTGGCATCATTCTATAGTTCTTTTACAATTTGGTTCTTAAATTTGATGCTTTAACTGTTTTGTTGTTGTAATTTCTGAGGTGGTGCCTGATTGAAAAAAGTAAGAAAAGTTTGAGAAGGACTGAATAAGATGCTTCCTTTATTGTATAACCAGGTTATAAGTTCTTTTACAATTTCTTACCACTTTTCACCAGTGCTGTTACATTATATTCAGCCCCAGAGGCTCTCAGGAAGGAATACTTTTGTCCATTTAAGTGTAGATTTTCAGAGAAAAGCATTGGGAATCCAAATGAAATTACCCATTATAGTGTCTGCTTATAGCCTTATATGCACTTAAATCTGGAGTATGTACTTGAAAGATAATGGCTTTTCTGCAGTGTTTGGTGGCTCCTGCTGAAACTGATCTCTTTGCTCTTGTCTTGACAGGTTCGCTTAGCAAAGGTGTGTTAAAATGTACTTCTAACACTGATGCTTTATCTTATATCTTATATCAGTGGATCGGCCACATCTCAATAAAACTCTAAACTCCTCTAGTCTGTAACAACACACCGCAGTCTGACAGGAAAAGTGACCTCCTCCTTTGGGCTAATTCTGTTACCTTTGAACATAACAAAGTACTTTTCTGAAAGTAGCTCAATATTCCTGCGGAAGTATATTAGCTGTTTTACCTTCCTAGTTTGAAGAATCCAATTCCCCACATTGTGCAAACTGAGACCTCCAGACCTTTGCATCAGTGGAGACCTGAGTATTGAGTATGAATATATTATTTGAATTTGTTTCTTATATAAGTCAAGTAAGTAATGAATCACATGCTGTACACCTAACCTTTAGCACAATTTTCATCAAAGAGGAAGCCAAATGATTCATTTCCACAGACCCGCGCATTGTGCTGTGAATTAGCTCCGTACCTGGGGTTTTTCACTGTGCTCTTCTCACATCTACAAGCGTTTACTGTAACACCTATATTGCCTGCATAACATCAGATAATGGTCGTGGCGGAGCAGTAAAGGTTGTGATTTAACCTGGCACTTTGGTGGTAGCGAGCTGCTCCTCCAAATCAAGGCTAAGTGCTGGATTCATCAGTATCCTGTCGAGATGAGAGAGTCAGCCGGCGGTGACACAGAGATGAGCCTGTGATTGGGACAAATACGTCTCCCTCTGGTGTCAGCTCTCATTCAGCGGTCGGAGCGCCGCACTGAAAGAAAGACAAATGTTTTGATTAGGGGTCTCTTTCAATGTCACAGCAGCGTCAAGACAGATGAGATGAGTCTGTCTCGAAGGGAAGCAAATAGTTGGCGACGACCAGGAGAAAATGGATGTCTCCACCGTCTGCAGGATGTCCAATTGAGAATTTATGAGTCAGTCAGAGCTTGTTTAATGAGAACACATTTTTAATGCGCTTTCATTTTCAATAGGCTAATTTTTATGTCGTTACGATGTTGATCTTTATAAATGTACATATATATAGCATCTTAATTTGAATATTCATTTCCGCTGGGTCACTCCTGATGCAAACTTCTCCCATTTGACTTGGTGAAAACTTAGAAGAACTGCACCAGATTGGACACAGGTACCTAGTCCTTTGATCTAACTTTTGATTTCACCTTGCTCAAAGAAACCTGTAAATCTTAAATGCCAAGACCCACTTTTATCTCGGGGGCGAGCGTCTCATGAGCGCAGGACAAAGGGGTGTGAAATTGAACAGCGACATGGCATGTTAATACAAGATTCCTACTTCAAACGCACTGTACAAGTCTATGGCCCCCTTGACAATGTATCAACCAAATAAGACACCTGAGTCTATTTGAAAGGCTCATTAGTTTATAATGGACTTCAATACCAATATCAATCCTGCTAAAACCTCTTCCAGTGCCACTCAAGGTTCCTCCACTGAACACATCATTTCTCTTTTGAAAATTGTAAAGTGTGCAAAATGGCAGCGCTGAGACAATAACTGCGAAGGCCCAGAGGTCTGAGCACAAATATTCAAACATTTTACAGTGAGGAAAATACACTGAAGAGGGAGGCATTGAAAGAGTGTTATATCGTGTACAAAGAGAGCTTTAAATGATGAAAGTAAAAAAAAAAAAAATTATGATGAAAGTAAAAAAAAAAAAAAAGAAAAAGAAGATCCCCATCCTTTTTAATCAGACCCTATGTAAACTCCCAAACTCCTCCTCTCCATGGCAGCACACATTTGCAAGTCTTTCATGTCCAGGCTTCCCCATTATGCTGTGAGCGCAAAAACGTGGTCCATCTTGCAAATCTTCATTTCACTGTTTTTTAATCAATAGCAGCCAAGAGACAAGGGTTACATGGTGTTCGAGTGCATTTATGATAACTGCATATGCCTTGAACCACAGTTACCTAGGAAACAAGCCCACCAGAGTGCCATATAGAGCAATAATTACAATCAGTGGTCAAACTGTGGTCATTTCTTTACATAACAAAGCTCATTTTTAAACAGTAACACCAACTAAAATCTATATTTAAAGTAAGTTTTTTGAATCTTTAACAGACAGTATTTTATCATATACCACTGAGACATACACTTTGTAATGTCCTGGTGTACAGTACTTAAAGTAAATTTGTACAACTTCCACAGCTCCAATTCCTCTAAAACCTTTACACTTTACAATCACAGAGACAGAAAAAGCCAGCAAAGACGCCGCCCCGAGATATTTCATAAATTGTTTGTCGCCTCCAATGCTCTATTTTCATGTGTCCGTGAAATCTTGTGTCTCGTGGCTACGTAGTGGGTGATAAAGCATGTGCCCGCGAGGCCTTCCCGCCGATGCCATTTGTAATTTTTAGAAGTCATCGTCTAAGGCCATCCATCTTGATTGTGCCTTTCCGACTGTCATGCTCCACTAATGCACAGTGTGAAAGAGGGCATAAATACGTCTTCCGGCGCTCGTCACGTTTATCTGCGCTTCTCTGTGGATTAGCATTAGCACGCTCACATTTGACTCTTAACAACAGGCGGCACAGCTAAGCAAAGAGTGAGCTGTGTTTGTATTTTTTTTTAAGTGGACAGACAGGTAGGGGACAGTTCTGATAAGGAAGGAGAATGATTTTGAGGAGCTTTAGGAAATATAAAGTACAAAGTAAGAAGTATTTTGTGTTGTGTGTAAAACCAGTGACCACACATCACTGAACAGGGAAAGTGCTGGAATTTTAATGACATAAATGCTTTAAATTGTGCAGGTCATCCATTGCTTACTGGGAAATTTGTAGACACGTATGAGTCCTTGGTGTCTCTAATGGCATTCTTTCATTCCATTTGATCAAATAAATGTTTAACTTTCTCTTTTCAAAGCTGACCTTCACCATGAAGTTTTAGCGATGCCACAAGTAAACTTGACATGGGAAAGTTTCTTGTCCGTTGACTGCCTGTCTTCAGCTGGAGACAAGATATGTGCTTGTTATCGCTTGATGTTTTTGCCAACGCTCAGACATCAAAGTCATATTTCAGAAAACACACAGAATAAAAAGAAAGTCTCTTATATGTTTTTTTAAGTAACAAGTAACTATTTATTAGTTGTTGTTATACAAAAGTATTTTTTGTACTGTATAATATTTAATTCAGCTGCATTTTCTACCCAGCACGTTTTTTTTCTAAAAAAACAACTCCACCATAGAACATAATGCAATTCTACATCTCATTACATCTCATGGCAGTAAATTGGTGACATTCTCAGAAGCAGTTTGACTACCATACAGAATGTACCACGTGATTTTTGTGCCTCCAAATAGCAGGTTTGAAATGTTGACGGGGGTAATAGTTGTCGTAATGATCCCGTGCTAAGCTGTGCGTGGTCTGCTTGCATGTACCTCATAGATGCATATTATTCCTGTTGGAGAGCGCTGGCTGCGTGTCTGTGATGGTAATTTCCAGGCCTGATTGGAGAAGAGTGCTGAAATTGGGGGCAGTTAGCAGTGAGGGGGAAATAGTGACGAGTGTGTGAAAATGCAGACACTTTCAAATAGTAAACAAATTATGAGAAGTGAAATGACAACATTAGATGTCACAGGGTGCTGGGCCACATCAGGAACATGGCAGTCAAAGTGTGCATGTGTCGTCTGTTTTCCTCAAACACTGACATACAATAATACCTATAGCATTTGACTATATATTAGTTAAGCAACATTTGAACCAATAAGATCTTTCGCAAAATGAGAAAGCTTGAATGCAAGTTAAAGCAAATGTATGAACAAAGCTACATTTTAACCCTTTATCATTCGGGCTGATTTTCCCTGAAATGCTAAAATGTCCCCCAATTCAATTCACTAAAGCTGTTCCTGAACAATTGAAGTACAAACAATTGTCTTGACGCTTTGCTTGCTGAGACTCTCTAGTTTTGGCATCTGATGCTTAATTTACTCTAATTATAAGCTAATAATATTTCAAATCCCGCCTAGATTGTCTTTGGTAAATATAAGGAGTAAAGCTGCTTTTGGGCATTTGTTCGGTTTACAATTATTCTTTAAAACCTGAAACCAATTTCACCCAAACATTTATTTGAGGGTTTTAAAATATATTAAAATTAAAAAGTTCAGGCGGAACGTCTAAAGACATGGACTAATTGGGACGTTTTATTTGGGTTCTGTGTGTCATGATTTCTCTTTTTATGTTTGTTCTGTTTTTGGTGGATGTCTGCTTGTTTTGGTTTAAGTCTATTTTCTCTGGTCTTGTTCTTGTTTTTTTATGTTTGTTTGTGAAATGTGAATACATTTGAAAAAATAAATAAAAATAATCTAATGAAAAAATAAAAAATTAAAATAATAATGGGCTTTAACTTTTATTTTATATTTTACCTTCCCGGGAGCTTGATAGTTATATGCAGGTCTGTAAAGGTACGCCTGCATTTTAAGGCATCAAATAACCAGCTTACATTTTTTTATTTTGTTGACCGCTTTAACTAGATTTATTTGTATATCTAATTTTAATTGAATAATTCATCATTGCTTTTGTTCATTATCATAAACTCTGTGACACTAAAACAGTTTCACCAGACTTCCTATCGCTTGTCTTAATCCTTCATGAGCAAACAAACATGAGCCAGCTTCATGATCTAAAAATGTTGCACTTGGCGTACACTGTTACCAATGCGCTGCCTCCACTGGCTCCCGTAATGCCCATCGAGGTTTGAACTTGGGCAATTTGACAGAGATTTATTCAGTGCAAAGGATGAATGAGTGTACCCACCTTGATGTAAGCCACACTAGACTCAAACACATCACTATTCCCTGGCACCTGCATCGCTGTGAGGACACATTTGGTGAACACTCAGCCAGGCTTTAAATTGAATGAAGGAGGTCACTATTTAACAGCCCCAGTGACAAGTGAAGTCTGGTGCCTGAGAAAGTTTGGATTTTATTTACCGATCTAGAATAACTGTGCAGCAGTTACTAGCACGTGTTCTTTTTGAAGCTGGCTAAATAAAGCTAAACTGATCATTTCTTATCTTATCTTAATCAATTAAACTAAGAAGTAACACCTAACCCAAATTAACATGGTCCTTTACCTTTTAAAGTGACATGTAGAAAAGCAGTGGTGGAAGAAGTACTCAATTTTGCTTCTCAAGTCAAAGCACAGATACAGGAGCCCAACATATTATATAAGTATTTCGCACAGATTTTAATAACTATTAAAGAGTGAAATGAGGTAAGATTGATAAAATTGTCCTATTTTTTTTGTTGTCAATCAAGTTCTCGATATGTCTAGACTTTTTATTTGCTTATTTGGTAGTTGTTTCTAAAAGCCAAGACTTTTAGTCAGAGTGTCACCAAGAGTGTGTTGAAAAAAAAAAAAGCATCTCCAGTGTATGGGAAGTACTTTTCAGTGTACTGGAGTTGAAAGTACCGATATCTACTCCCAGTTGTAAAAAGTATCCTCTATAAAATGTACTTAATTAAAGTATAGATACCTAAAATTGTATAGCACTTTAACTTTTGTACTTTTGTTACTTTCCACCACTGTAAGAGTAACAGAAGAGTAACATTAAACAATATCTTCGGTTGTCTTGGGTAAAAAGTGAACATGTTTTTCTACTAAAATGTAGCAAACACATTCACAGAAGACAAAGTGCACCAGAACTGCCCAATTACATTATGCTTGATGGTATCAGTTTTGACTGAGCTCCACAATTCCCAGTGTTTTACCAAAATAAGACATGTGTTCAGGAGCTGTCTGTTTGTCCCGATAGCACACTCCATCTGAATTATGGCCCCATAGCCCGGCACAGTCCAGATAAGCCTCGGCATGTTCAGAGAGTCAAGGCTGAACAAAGGTGTCTGCTGTGAAGGGCAACATACAGTGTGCACTATAGTGATGAATGTCTTAAGCATGCCACATCAGTCATAACAGCCGTGCGTTCACCACAGCCTGATTAACCAGCGAGGAGGCATAGCATGACAAAAAACACCGCGTTTCCACCATACAAACACTTATTTATGTATGTTTATTCAAATCAACCACTCTCTGACATTGTGCATTTATAAAACTGCCACATGAATCAGTATAAAACGTCTGCTCCCGTATTTAACAAGCAATCTATTACACAGTTCGATCTAAGGTTGAAAAATGTACAAAGGGATTTTGATGGCATTTCCAACTCAATTCAAATTAGTTCCGAAGATGACGATAATTTGTGAGTGCGGTCTGAATTTACAGTATATGGCAGATTAATAGGTTCCCATGTCTCTATTAGCATAAGTAAGTCATTTTTCTGTCATATTCTTTTCTTTGCAGTCAATGTGCGCACAGTAAGATGACAGTAATATGACAAATAATTTGTGTTAACAGTACATTTTAGTGCTGGCTTGCATTTATATATACATTTACTGTATTGGTAAATTGTGAATTAATTGTGAGTGAATTAATGACTTTAAGAGCAAAACCACAATGCCCTGTGAAAGGCTCATAGTTGTCTGTGTATGCACTCATGATATTTTTAACAGCAAAAAAGGCAAATTAATAACAAAAAAAAAATCTGTATTTAAAAAAAAAAAACTAATATAAATGCCAAAAGCCATTCTCTTAAAATATAGCATGAACTCTCTCAATTGCTTTCTTGCTCTCCATGGCCAACATTTTTGAAAAACATTTTGTTCTGTAATAATTTCCCTGTGGTCAAAACAAAGGTTACGAACGGCATCACCAAATGTATGAGTATAATTTTATCTGAAAACAAGACCCAATTAGTGGTGTGTGAGCATGCAATAGCACATTTGAATCTGTACGGCAGCAGCTGTGTTAGGTGTCGGTTGATAGGCAGCCTGCCAAAGTACTCAGCTATTAACTACACATCAGGCTAATGCAAAAGCATACCTTCCTCTCCCTATCTGCACTGTACACCCGCTAATGGACTTTTCTGCCTGAACGCCCGGTAAAGCAGAGTGCCACTAATAGCCGTCCCGCAGTCAGAATACAAGGGTGCGAGGGGAGGTAATGTGTGTCACTGGAGGGGTGTTGGCAGACGATCTCCTGCTATGTGCCGCGGTGCATGAGTTTGGCCCATCTGTACGCTCACTTTCATAAATGAAGCGAGCTGATGCCTGATGGCTGTCTGTGAGTGGCGCGGCTTCGCTTACAGCTCACACGAATGTACAGTAGTGTCGCTAGTAAAAAAAAAATGCATTTGAATGGTAGCCTTTAGGCATGTGTTTGACAAGAGTTGAGTCAAGAGTTTGACTGAAATTGGTGAGAATGGGGTACAATTCTCTGTCTTTCCACTTTTGAAATGTGTTAAAAATGGTGCGCATGCATTCATAATGTGTAGGTGGTAATATCCATGTTTTTACTTTTCATTTTTGGCCTTTCCTCATTCTGGGTGGCTAACAATGATGAGGTTGGATTGTTGTAAAGTCTGGTTCCAGTGCAAATTGTTGGACTATTGGGATGTTTTGTTGGCACAACTTGAATACCTATATAAAACATGGCTTCAATTACCGTTTGGGAGAGTTAAGGCTCATTTATGCTCTAAGTGACTAGAACAAGCTGCAAAACAGCTCTTTTTCCAACAAATGTGATCGGAAAGACTACAGCGGGGGCCCCCATGTTTTTTTTTCTATTTGCACTTTTTCCTCTATTTTTGTCAATTCTTTAAATTACTTTTAGCACCATCTGGTGGTTATTTAGCAGAACACAACCTTGAAATTGGAATTGGAAGTAAAAATGAAGTACAGTATTCAGGCTTCGAACGCCCGGAGCTGTTTACGTACGAAAAGCCTTTACCGTATTTGCCATTTTTCTTATTTTCTTTCACTCCAGCATCCCCCCTTTGCTCTCTTTGAGTTCTGTTTTATTAAAATCTAACATTTTGTTTTATCTGTTTTTTCAGGTGTAAAGGCCATGTTCTCGCAGCAGCCTCAGGATCTGGTGGTGGTGGCTGGTCAGCCCGTCACGTTGCCCTGCACTATCCCGGGTTATCACGGCGTGGTGCTGTGGATCAAAGACGGTCTGGCTTTGGGAGTGGGCCGAGACCTCTCAGGTATGATGTTGCTTTTAAAACATCCTACACACCGTAGATATCATTTTCACATAAGTCTTTCTTAATAAAATGCAAATCCCTCAACATATTATTGATAACACTACTCTAGTCTATAAAAAAACAAAACAAAACAATGCATCAAATTGTTCTGCCTTTCTAAGTTCTGAGTGAAGTTCATGATCAAATCTACAGGAGCATTTACAACATGAACCACAAAACATAAAATAAACAAATGTATGAAGAGTTCAATTGCAAAATGTCATCTTCTAAATACATTATCAGTTCAAATAATGTTGAGTGGATTTCATCAAGGAGAGACAGTGTCATTTTTGTGGTAAAAAATGATTGTGGTAAAATGCATTTGGCTTTTAAAAACATTGCTATACAAAGAGTAAACAAAAACCCAACACTTTTTAAACGGCACTTACAAATGAACTCTGTCTCTACAGGTACAGTATAACTATTAAAAATAATACATTTTTATAGTAGTTTCCTTTTTTATCACAACAAAACGATGCATTACAAACCTAGCAGCATATAATTATATACAATGTAAAGGTGGACAATAATATAAGAATATGATATATCGCAATAATGCCAAACCTACTCATATGTTTATCCATAACACCAGTGTATCTGCCAGTTAGCACATTTACAGCCAGATGAGAGACGTGTCACGCTGTTAATCCAGGAGCTGCTATAAAACATGAATAATAATATCATAGCTGTCCACCTGAGTAAACAGAGTGAGAAGCGTGTGTCCCAATATTTGTGTATAAAACCGACTGAGTGGCATAATTCATGTTTGGCAAAGAAACGCGGAATAAAATGCAGAATCAATAGTAGCGCTGGCCTTTCTGTGGTGCTTCAGGCAGCTCAATTGCTTTGTGAAGAGCTGGAGTCCTCTAATTACACCGCACCTCATGTATAATTGCCTTAATTGTTTAATTTGGAGTAAAAGTGACTACTACACTGTTATTTAGCTGCCTGTTGTTGCACCAGTCAAGGCCTTATGTTTATTCATGATCTAAATGAGTTTCAATAACAGATAATTGCTTGTATAAATAAACATTCGAACCTTTTGGGGGAAGAATTTAAATTTGAAGCACGTTGGACTAAATTATATACGGAAATATCAAATATATCTTTAAACCACCTGCCCAAGTAATATTCTTAGTGTTTAAAAATATGAAATCGCATTTTACTAATTGTCTGCTATCAAAATGGAAGTCCTACCAAAACAGTTTTTTCTGCGGTGTTTGTGATGACCCCTGCACAGTGCACACCCACTTCCAGACCAAATCACCTCGTTACTCTCAGTCAACCCACTCCCTGGAAACAACAATTAATCACACTTTTTTTTGTACTTATACACTTTTTATGTTGCTATACAGAGTCTCATATAGTTGTCATTGAAATAGGGCTGTGAAATCAATCACGTTTTGTCCAAAAAAGTAATATTGAAAGCAATTTTTTTACTACATATAATGAAATCAAAAATCGTGATTGATATGAGGAAAAAATACATATATATCCATTTTTAGTAGAATTTATAAATGCTATGATGTTGAGTTACATTTATCTCTTGGCATAAGGTATTGGGTGTAGCTATGGAGTGTTCTTGGACCACTTTTGATTGGAAAGGCAAATACAGTTTTCTAGAAAATGTTTCCAGTTCTGCAAATTAATTTGCCAGCGGTCATAATCTTACACTTGTCAGTATAGTTGTGATGTCTGACGTACATGTGTATAGTTTTTATTGTTGCCAGCATCTAAACATATATACCGGTTCTGTATATCAGAATCAGAATCAGAATCAGAAAGAGTTTATTGCCATTGTCAATGAACAAAATTCACAAACATAGGATCTTGTCTCAGCCTTAAGGTGCAACATAAAACACTGAGCAATAATAAAATAACATATATTCAATCAAAAAGGGTATGCATTAAGAAACAATTTAAAAATTACTATAAAATAAAAATAAAAATAGGCATTACTATGTACACAAGAGTTACAGTTAGATATGGAGAAAGGTTTATAGTTTTGCACATTTAATTCAACATTAAAAACCACTGTGCATTGTCACCTTCAAGCAGTGTCTTGTAAAAAGAGAGAATCTTATGATCTCAAGTGATTGCATTTATATTCCAAGAGAAATGGAGGGTTTGCTGCTCCTTGACCTTTTGCCAATTCTGCAGGAGGCCTTTGTTGTTGCTGATAGGGTGTGTAATTAAAGCTGTGAGGCCGACAGAGCCAGTAAAGCCATCCCATTCTGCGTGCAGGTCCTTATCAGGCCCAGGGGAGCGCACAGGGCCTAGTAAACAATGGTCCACAAGTCTCTCTGCACACTTATGATTGTGAGAGATAGAACAGGCAGAGGTATTGAGAGCACAGAACAATTTTATATTGGGTCAAAGAGAGCAGAGATGTCGAGTCTGATTTGAACTTCTGCTTTTATCAACTAAATAAGTATACTGAGGTTAAAATCATACGCAGCAAGAATGCAGAGGGGAGACACTTTCAGACACAGTGTTCATGTGCATTGGCCAAAATCCCAAATATACACAGTGTACAAAAATGTGTACGAATATGTGCAAACAATAAAAATGTTCCTGAACAAAATAGAGGACCCAAAAGCGTCAAATAAAGAAGTTATGTAAGGAGATGTCAAGTGTTGCTGAAAATCCTTAAATACGGACAGGAACTGTGCACTCTTGCAGTGAGGCAGACGACACTTTCAAAATGAAGCGCTCCACAGCTGTCCTTTTATCACATCCTACATAATCAAGGCCTGCATATGGCAGTTAACGGAGTGATGGTACATCCAGCACAAGATGTACACAAAGAAAAGGAAAGTGGCAGCTGTATACATAAAAGTGTGACGAATCAAATTTTGCTTGGAGCCTTTCAATAATATAGGTCTGCTCGGCTATTCATAGAAAGAAGCAGCGTCTGCAGCGGGACCGATTCCCATTCAGCCCACAGTGATTAAACCCAGAGAACTCTTTCACCATTCAGAGCAAGAAATCACAACACAAAAGCTCATGATTTCTATCTGTCCCTGAATTTCCTATTTATTTCCTATTGTGCTGCATTTTTTCCTCTAATTAAGGAAAAGCAAAGTATCCCTACAATGCCGCAGAACTTATCCATTAATATGATGAATATGCATTGAGTGTGTACATGCACTATTGACTTAAAGACACATTCAGCAGTGATATTCTAAGAATAGAGAATTCTTAAGAAATATGTGTCATACCAATGCATACCTTTGAGCCTGTTTTACTTTGTCTAATAGTTTCATGCCAAAAGCAAATGATGTTATCTGTGGCTAAAATGTTTTGAATATTTTTTAATTCCCAATCATGCCATTATAGCTCTGTGTGTGTTTTACCACTCCAGTCAAAGTTCCAGTTGTGGCTACGTATAGATTCACTTTGCTAACTTTCTGAATAGTGCTAATCTGATCGAGGATTGTGGATCCTGCTCACCTTTGGTAAAGCTGGTGTCGGCAGAGTGTGAAACGTATTCTGGGTGAAAGCTATAAATCAAAGGATGGGCAATAAGTGTCTGCATGCCTCTACACACACAGACATACACACATCCGCATACAGCATTGATCTAGCCTGAAGACAAATCCATTCCCCTCTGATGGATTCATTACTCCTTAATGGGCCTATTTTACATTGTTTGCTTTGAGTAACACATTGTGTCTTTGGAATGCGCTGATGTCTAAGATCAATGGGCCTTTATGGGCACACATCACATGACGAAGGTGATCAGTCTTCATGTCTGACAGTTCAAATTCGGTCATATTAACAAAACGCATGCTCAAGACTGTTATAAGATGGCATAAACGCATTATGATGTTTATATACTTGGGAAATGAGTTTATAAATCTCTATCATTTACTATCATCTCCCAATGCAAATGACTTTTCTTTTCACATCCAACAATTGCTCTGAGATGAAACTGGAACAGCGCCATTTCCTCACAGAGCAAAATTATTCTTAGTTTGCCAGAGGCAGATGAGGTAATTGGCCACATCATCTGTTTGTGTTACAGAATTTACATGGTTTATGTGCTGCTGCAATTAGGAGAAGCAAAACAAAAGCTTATTAAAAAGTAAATTGCTTTAGCAGTGCTATCCAGAAACCACTTGGTAAAACTGTTGAAAATGGAGTCAAACCAAGGTCACCTTTTATCCAACCCAAAGTGCCATCACTGTTGCCATAATAAGCTATGGCAATACTGCTTTGGATCTCATCAATGAACATAAAATGAAACCAAAATGGCTTCAGGACTAACCTTGGATGACACATCCTTTTTCAGGGCCATATTCTGGGCTTCAAATGGCATGGAACCCTTTTAGTCAATAGTAATCTGTGTTATTAATGAAACCTTTTAGTTGCATTATTTTTTCATTCCTGTATTGCCTCTCAAAAGACACTCAGTTTTTTCCCCCACAGTAACACATATAGTATTTCACTGCCATTGTTGAAGCTTAATAATTTGCTTTTGACATTATGTTTTGGGCTCCTTTAAAGCATACAGTAAAGTAAACCTCTTATGTTTAAACCTATTTGTGGATGAAATGCTCCGAGTGGCTAAGGCAAATATAATTCACTTCAAACACACATATTATGGGGGCAAGTGCCTAAGAAGCTGCGGAGAAAACATAAATAATTGGACGTGAAAAAAAATGTCTAGGCCAGAGATGGATCTGAGAACAGTTAGTCTGTAAGAGGGGCGTCCCAACTTTGTTTCACAGAGGGCCGCATTTTGAAACTTATACGGAGCAGAGGGCCACAGTCAACCCAACAATGACGTGAATCATTCAAAATTTTGCATTTGACATAGTTTCTATGGGCTTCCACACCTTGTAACATTAATATTAGCTTGCTATAACGTCAACATTTTTGAATTTTTCAAATTTTACAGTGAAAAGTATTACTTTTTGTTGTTTGGACCATCTTAGCAGGAGTGCCTAATATTAATAATTAAAATCATTCAAATGTAGCAAAGTCTCTAAAGGTTCCTGAGGTGTTCAGTGCCCATTACATACATGATTATTTGGTTAAAAATATAAAAAGCTGTTCTTTAAAGCTAAGCAATCCTCCAGTCAAAGATACAAACCCATAAAACCTGCCAGTCAACCCATTCCTCTTTGTGATTATGTGCCCCTGTGGAGGAGAGCAGTGCAAAACACATTCTCGTTGCATATTTCAATAATAGTTGTGGGGATATCTTTAAAACCATCTTGCTGGAGTTGTATAAAATGCCAAGGTCTGTTGGCTATTGCTCTTCTTGCATTATTAAACCATAAATCATTTGACATACATGCCTGATGCGCTGGTTCAGGGCATCACACTTGCAATTCATTAGCAGATTCAGTAGTTTTGTAAAGACATTCAGGCTTGTATTTACAGTGATATAATACAGGACTATCCTGTGAAAAATGAATGGACTCAAGCAAAGCAACTTTAAGGACATATAATGTAAAATGGCCTTTTAGAGCTTTTAACCATGTTTTAACATTGTTCAAAAACATACTTGGAGTTGTATTTAGCCTAATTCACGCTTGTTTCATGATTCCTGTTTACAAGGTATTCTCCTTCTGAGCACCCAGAAAACACTCAGTTTAAATCTACCCTGCGTTGTGATGTAGAGAGAGATAGAGATCCGGACATTGTCTGCATTGGTTAAGTTCATAAATAATCACTAGCCTTGTTCTGACCGTTTCTGTCAAAACAGATGTGTGCTAATAATAACATGTCGGGGCATGCTGCTTAATGGCTGGCATTTGTAGATGGCAGTAGATGGCGTGCTAACACAAAATCCAGATGAGGGAATCCCTGAGTGATGGAAAGACATGTGCTTTCAATACATTATTTTAAGTTCTGAAATATGACGTGCCAAAGCAAAGGTCAAGAGCATGTTTAAAGGCCACTAACAATGCAATTAATACAAATGTACATTTGCCATCAATTGGACTTGGAAACTTTGATAAATACATACAGTGACTTGACTCTTTGTGTTGGTGATGATTGCAGGCTATCCTCGCTACACAGTGATCGGAGACCACGGATCAGGAGAACACCATCTCCGCATTCAGCGTGTGGAGTTAATGGATGATGCCGTGTTTGAATGTCAAGCGGTCCAAGCTGCCATGAGGTCCCGTCCAGCCCGGCTCACTGTTCTGGGTAACACATGCACATTCCATTATTATTCATTTATTATTATAGTGTACAGAACAAAAAAATAAATGTTTTCTTATCCTGTCTGTAGTTGTTTGTGGTATGGTTAAAATTAATGGTGAACTGCTTGCCTTCATGGAGAGATTTGCTTTGTCTGGAATGTTCCACAACATGGCATTAAACTATCTTCATGTAGACAAGCAAGTAATGACACCAGGACAAGTTACAGGTCAGAATTTCAGAAACGTGACATGTAATTGAGTGTTCCAAGGTAATACAAAATGGAGACTCTCAACCAGAACATGTTACATAGTGCATCTTTAAAGTCTACTTTATTCTCACCATAAGAAGCTTTTGCTCTGCATCTTTATATCCTTCAATGCCACTGGGACAATCTATCAGGGACAGTGTGCTGCAGGTGAGCACAGTGCAGTAGTCGTGAAGCCTTTTTCATATGGCGAACAGAATAATATAACTTCTGAAGAGTGTCTAGATTTTTTTCAATGGTACTAAAGAGTGTCTCTGAAAAGCCTAGTGAGTCGATGACAACATATAGGTGGACAAGAGAAGAAAAACTGTACAGAGAAACTTGTCTGCCACGCAATTTCCTCACCACGAGTGACTGATTCACCTTATTGATTGAGTCTAATGAAAAGTGAAACTAACGATTTGTGGAGGGAGACAGCAGAGTAGAAAAAGAAGGAGAAGACAAATTGCAGCATAACATTTCTCAGCCTGCCAGACCCCCTTTACAAATGGATATGAGCAAATTATACACAGAGCAAAGAGGTCTGGTGCCATTACAATCCCTAAAGCCATCAAACTAGCTCTTAATGTCTCTCTCCCCATCGCACTGCTCTGTCATTGCCAGATCTCTAAAAATCTGCTTCAATTTTTGACGAAAAAACAACCTCCCTTCAAAACAAGATTATGGCTTTGGTCCAAAAGATATCCATTCAAACCAAACCAAAGCATTGATTCTGAAAACGAAATTCTAAAAATGTATGTAATATCTGCTAGCCGGGTGTTGGTAGTACCAAATAGTAGTACGTAAGTTAGTGGTATTTCTGGTGTAGGTGAGGTCATCTGCAGGTCTCATTTAAGATAGAGACACTGTTTGTGCCCTCATTTAGGTCTGGTGGTACAGCCAAATACTTTAACATGGTACAAAAGAGAACTACCCCTACACTCTCACAAAGAATACCCTCAATAACACATGACCAAATCCAACAGAACCAAAACGAATCAATAAACTAATCCATCAAATGCACATTAGCTAAAACAAAACGTTCATGGTATAGTCCTAGCAGTGATGAATGAATTCCTTCCTGATTTAGTTGGTCAAGCAAATGCTGAATCAAACAGAAACTACGCAAACAAACAAACAAATAAAAAAAAAATCTTTGTAAATCTCCACAGCAATTTGGAGTAGTGTACAGCGATCGTTAAAGACCTAATCAGTGCTGAGAAATTGGACTCCCTTATAACGCTGCATTGGCCCGTCGCAGGGCCTAGAGTGTATCATGCCTCTCCATGATTCTGAATTAGAAGTGTTTCTTTAATCCCCAACTGTGTGAGCTGACTTCTGAATGCACCGCGAGGGAGAACTCCACACCGACGCACAAGCGCACAAAAACACACACACACACACACACACGCACACAAGCAAGTATACAAAAATGCAGGAAAAATATGCAAGACCTGTGTCACTGAAAACTCCGAGCTGTCAATTACTTGCCAGTGGTGATAGAGTGTGTCTATCGAGTTGGAAGGCAGCTCCGGCCCTGCACACCTATGCGTAACTCACACATTCATAGGCACATCGTCTCCTTTCTCTAAAGCAGACAGCGGAATAAATATACAAAAAAAGACTTCTGGCAATCTTTCTCCGTCAGCACACGCACTTCTATACCACACAAACTTTTTCCAGTCGTGACTTTGATGAAAATTTAAATACAAAACAGGACCCAATGAATTTACATGATGTTGAATGGTTCTGAAATCGCTATATATCATATAAAATCAAGAATATTTTTATATTTTTCATAATTCTATTAAGTGACTGACAGGCTTTAATATAGTTTTGATCATATTTCTTTATTTATTGCAGATGTGTTTAGCTATGGCCAATATGTTTAAAAAATATATACATTTTATGAAATTCAACACAAATACAAAGATAGACTAGAAAAGTAAGAGCACCGACTGTACAATAAATTAATAAGTATGATGAGATAAGCTGGTCATTATTTTAAAATTCTGCCCGAGTGAATTATAATTGATTTTCCAAAAACAAAGTAAACACAAACTATGAATAATTTATTTATATTCAACATTAAAATGCCCTGCAAACAAATTGATGGTGCACTTAACCCATTTGAACACCAGCGCTCCTCCTCCCAGCTCTCTCCGGGCCAAAGAAGATCAGGCTCTTGTGAATTAGTCATGAAGGAGAAGAATGGAGCGAATCAGGACCAAAAACACCCCTGAGGCTAATTATATATCTTACAGCAGGTTGGCACTGCTCCAGACCTTTGCTCCGTGTCTAGCTCAGGTCAGTCCCTATCAGAACAAAGCATCAACTACTACTGTTTGATCAATATCTTCAACTTAAACACTTTAATGGCAACTACTTTTTATAACAATGATAAGTATTGTTTACCTCAAAGAACATAATGACCTCCAATAAATGCATTTCAGAATATTGATTTTTTTTTTTGGGGGGGGGGTGGGAATCTGCAGAACCTAACAGATGGGTTCAGATACCATTGTTGAATCAAACACACTTCATGTATGCAGACTTTGTGGTCGCATTCACTTGTTCACAAACTTTATCAGTTGTGACAGCTTAATGTTGATATTTGTGACCTCCAAACACAAAAAGTAAACATAATTTTTAAAAGTGGAGACATTTTGACACTCCAGGTGGGTTCTGCAGTTCACACCACAGACTATTACGTCAGACTTAATTATCAACAGACAGTCTTTACCGTAAACCACTCATTTGTGTTAGTTTAAGTGTAGTTAGGTTAGCTCCTTCTTTCAGAGAGATATAGAGACTCACCAGTTCTCTGCCAGATGAACTGAAGAAAGTTAATTAAAACATTTGTCCAGTTGACAGAATTACGTTTTATTTTGCCAAGAAAGTTGGAGCCTGGAAAACTGAGGATCTATACATTTTCCCATATCTTCTTCGGACCCTATGAAATCATTTCACGGCCTGTAAACCCCAGGTTGACAACCACTGGTCTCAAGCTCAAAGTTGACTCTGGCCTGTAAATGTAAACACACCCTAGGCCTTCATAAAGAGAGTTGAAAAATATATTTGAGAAGTGCTTTTCAGAACTAGCTAAATAGTTTGCACCTATAGCCAAGTCTACACTCTAGACTTTATGATGATATATTTTCCTTTCACTTTGAAGATACTTTTCTTTCATCATTGTTAGATTTACCAAGGACCCCCCTTGACCCCTTTATATCTGATATAATGTGCCGTGGTTACGGAAGGGAAGACTACAAAGAGTGGATAGGCAGAAATGCTAGTCTTTTGACAAACATTATAGAGAAAATGTCATAATGCACTACTTTTTATTTATTATTGTCCATTGTTGGAGTTTTAAACCAAAGAGCGCTAGCATACACAATAAGACCAAGGATATCCTTTGTTAGTGTGGCGGTGATTGTTGAAGCTGCATCAGCCATTTCTGTAGATAAGTCACTGTTCATTATTTTTCAAGGATGTTGTCGCCCTCTTTTCAGAAATGAAGGTGAACTTTGAGGGCACAAGGGAAAAAAAAAACAAAAACACTACCAAAGAATAAAAACATTTTCACGCTCTAAGAAACAAGGCAGAGGTGTTTTCAACGTCTGCATAGTGCTGCGTATTGTCATAAGTGCTCACAGTCCGCTCAGCCATTCTGTGTTTTATGATCGCGGAAGCTGCAAGCATGAGCCACAAATACTTTTTGGTGGGGTTGAATAGGCTTTATCCAACAAGTGTGAAATGGAGTAAAGAGTAGGAAGAGATATTCAGCAAATTTTCAGAGCACATAATCTATCCTACAAGACGGATGTTGGCAGAAACCCCTGCGTGTGTCCTGCGAGGCTGAGACCAAAGTCCTTGGCAAAAGTTTGGGTCAAATGTAGCAAAGGTGGGGTTTGTATAGACGTTTTTTTTTTTTTTTTTTTCAGTAGTGGTTACGGATGGAGCATATCTGAGCGACTATGAAATTCCCATTTAGTCACTTTAGACCAATTTAACAAAGAAATGTCTCACTCCATACGAGAGCCAAATGACGTTATCTTGGAAATATCTACTTCAATAGAAGGGAGTTGTTTGTCTTTTTCTTTCCCTGATTTAGAGACATGAGAGGAATGCTAACTACATCCATCATATCACACAAACTGGGGGCAGGTGTGTGCTTATGGCAGACAGACTGTATGGAGGACTTAATTATTTTTTCTGGCTAGCAACAGAAGGAGCCCAACTGACACAAATACATCTGTGCTCCACAAACACTACCAACCGTGTGCAGGTGCAGAGCTGATTTTAATTTGCACTACAGGTTCTCTACAGCAATCTGGAATTGTTAGTTTGTCAATTATCGTCCTACGACACCACAACATCTATAAACTCTAAAGATCTCTATAAGATCTAAATAAAGCCCGGATTTGCAAAGCAATGCATGAATACCTTTCTATATGAGCAGGGACGTCTGGGTTTGCGCACCTTCCCAATCTGTTGAGAGCAAATTGTGGAGCTGTACATGGCTGCACATCTTTGACAGCACTGGCATCTTCTCTTCATGCATCTCTTCCTCCAATTGATTTGCCAATTGCTCCAACAATAAAGATAACAATAAAAAAATCTGTAAATACGACTTCAAAATGAGAACCTCTATATAGTCTTTTGTAGTAAGAACTGTAGCCGCAGCGGCAGAAGCAGTAAGAGTTTAGGTGGAGTTTAGGTGGAGTTTAGGTGGAGTTTAGGTGGAGTTTAGGTGGAGTTTAGGGGTAGAGTACTGAAGTGTTTTACTTAAGTAAAAGTACAGTCACATGGCTAAAAAATTACTCAATTACCAGTACAAGTACAGCAGCCAAAAATGTACTTAATGTTGGGGTTCCAGATTTTTACATGGCAAAACCAGAAGTAGGTATTCAAATTCAAAAACACTTTTGCGCATCATTAATTAATTCATATGCATTCATTTTAACACTAGAACTCCCAAGGCCGTCAATTTGACGGTTTTCAGAATTGTATGTCTAATTACTCTTGTTACGTTGCTCTTTCAGATTCATGGCTGTGACATTTTCTTTACCGTTGTGCATATCATCCCCATATTGCAATTCAACTGAAATAAAAACGTTAAGGCGTATGCATGGCTGTAGAACAGTTTTTTCAGACCTTGAAGTTAAACTGGGGTGGTCAACTCAAGCACAGCAGATTGGAGTGATGCTTGAGAAATAAAATACTTTTTTCATTAGCCGCAGACAGCACCCAGTGCTGCTTTTACTCTTTGGTGGAAAACATAAAATGTACTAATTTACTACAATTCAAGTCAGATGCTCCAACTTTAATTAAAACGAAAAGTACAAATACAAAATACTGCTAAAAGTGACTTGTTACTTTTTAACACAATTTTAGCTACATTATAAATCATGCTTTGATACTAATCTTGGCCAATCAAACTATTTAAAACTTAATCAAATTGTTTTAAACTGTAATCTGCATATTCTCTGAGTTAAGATCAATCAGAGCAGATGATGGCGTGCCATTATGTTTACGGAAAGCAGCAGAGACAGAAGTGAGACAGTCGTGCATTGGGACGATTTGGACTGGTAATGTACTTGGTAACTTTCATGATTTTAAGTGTAGATAATTATTACAAGCTAGAATTGTTCTCAAGTACAAGTACAGGTTCTCAAGGACAAGTACTGGTTCTCAATAAAGTACAATTACCCTAAAATGTGCTTGTAAGGGGGTATATATACTTTCCACCCCTGAAAATGAACTGCAACTACTGTTACAGGCACTATTACTATCTAGTACTAGAACTTCCCAGCAACTGCCCATAACAAATACGTACTACTATTACCATTACTTCTGTCGCTCCTACTGGTAGTATGGCTGAATTACATGACCTTCAAACTAACTAAAAAATTAAAAATTAAAACATAAATACATCAAATTAATAACAAAAACAAAACAAACAAAAGTATATAACATTCTCTCTTTCTCCCTCGAAATACTGTATGGGCACATGGGATTGTCTCTTCGCTCTTGGACTGGTGTTCAATGACAGCTCTTAAAGACAGACGTTGATTTGGGCCAGTGAGTGTGTATCCCATATCCACCTGCGCAGGCTAGTCCTCTCTCTGTACTTTCTGTTGTCACGCTTTTATTTATTTTTTTCTAGCCTGATCTATCCCTCACAAACTCTGCAAGCTGTCGTGATGGGGTGACAGGCGGCCCATGCAGGCATTCTTCTGAAATAGACAGGCAAGTCAGGGAGCTCATTGTTGTTCAGAACACGTTTGCTACAGCACAGCGCTACAGCAGCTTCATTGGCAGGCCTCCCCTCCCCTACATCATCTAGGCTCCATGTGAGAAGACCACTCTCATTCATTCCACTTCAAATTGCTTTTTTCTCCCGGATCATGCCCGTAGAAAGCCATGGTGTGAGAAGGATGCATTTGGTCGCATTGGAAAGTTTACCCAATATTGGTCTGACCAAGAAAACATAATGCCTGAAACATCAATACCTCTGCTGAAGGAAACTTAGAAAATAACTCAAGTGCAGACTGACTACTTTTATTTAGAATGAAAAGTAAGATTTTGAACATTTCAGTTATGGCAATAGGACCTAGGAGGAATCATGATGATGGTACTTGTTTGGTTTAAATAAGTAACGAAGTTAAAGCTGGAGTAACCATGACCGAAATGTGACCAACAAGTTCGGACCTCTCACAAACCCTTAATAATGTTGACATGCATTCATTTTTGAGTGTGTGCAAAGCTTTTGAACAGCTTTTTCTCTCCAATCAGCTCTCATCCCATAGTGTCATACAGTGATGCACTAAGAGTGATGCTCTTACAAATATAACAAAGATAGAATGTTTTAAGATAAATGCAAACAGGGTATAGTGGTCGGATTTTGTTACAAAATGCAAATTTTAACAATACACTTTACTGGGGGGAAAAGCAAGTTTACGAGATAAAACGTGACAATTTAAGCTTAATGTGGCAGCAAAGACCATCATTATACGACCCTGAAAAAACCTTAGATTTTGTCTAATAAGTGCATGTTTTGCATCTGAAGTGGTTCATGACAAGCTTTTGTTTGGAAGCAAAATCTTGAGACAAAAGGCAGTTTTATGAGCTATTGAGTAAAGTCAGCCACTCCTGGAGCTGACAGACTTACGGCATCTCTTGCACAGTCGACTTAATTACCCATCAATATGCCTTGGTTTTGTTTATAGAAATCTTTGATTATGCAGTAAAAGTGAATGATCTCATTGAAGTCTAGGCTTTCTGGCATCACATATTGTTTTGCAAGGTGGAATTGGTTTAGCACTGGCCATTTAGGAGTAAAGTAAATTCATGATGGAGGACAGTAAACATGAAATGTGTCTGGATGATGGCAAAAGGCAAAAGCCCCAAACATAAAAGAAATAGACGAGTGTGATTTGCATGCCAAGAATACCTATCTTGGACATTAATATAAGACTAATATTGAATGGGATAACACTATTAAATCTCTGACAAAAACGGTCTGTAGATCAGTTCTTGCAATGACTCAGCCCTGTAATTAAAGGGGAGCGATCAATCTGGACTACTGACCACACTGACTATGCCAAGTCCATTGGATGGCTGCAGTAAAGAGCTAATTTAGAACCATTAGGGACTGCCGAGTTTGCAAACAGCCCAGTAATGATGATGGCTAATTCAAGTTCAGGGCCTGGGTAAAAGAGTTATACCTGCTGCTCAAAGAGGAGAAAGAGTAGAACGTGTCAAATGCAGTCAAGTACAGGGAAAGTGCATAATATCGTTTTGACATAAAGAACGTTTATTTTAAAAGATTACATCAGGTTCCGGCCCAGGTTCTTTTATATTAGAGCAAAGGTAATACCGGCTTTTAACTAGAATAAAATCAATGAATGGCTACATTTATATTCAAGAACTCACCCATTGACACACACTATTGTACACCGAAGGCAAGGTGTATTAACTGTCTTGCCCTACATCACAATCACAGTGTGCACAGATAGAGCTGAGATTCATCCACTGATTTTGAGTCGCGCAACAGAATTTTGGCCAAATCCAACTTCTTAAATTTAAATTACTTTTATGATTTAGAATTACGACTTATATATACATTTTATATGTACATTATAAGTGCTAAACATTCAGCAGAGACAGTTAAAACCCACAAAAACTGTATTAGACGTAGATTTAGATCTCATATTCAGTGACCCCATTGAGCAGGTATGCCTTCTCCCTTGTCAGCCATCACTCCCATCTGATACCAGCTAGTCAGATAGTCCTCCACTGGGACAGACCCTGAGAGTGTATAGCTGCCCTGAGGGGTCTGCTTCTGACCCCTGCTCATTTGTACTCTCACTCTCCCCGCTAAATCAGAAATTCTCTTGCAACGCATGCTCTGGAAGCCCCTCACAGGAAACCCAAGGCTGAAAGGCTAAAAGTAGACATTTGAGACTGGTGGAGGTTAAGAGGGCAATTTAGTGATATATGAACCCATCAAAATGGGTATACCTACAGTTGTTGCCCTTGCCCCTTGAAGCAAATGTTTTTTATTTTATTTTATTTAGAGTTTCAACTCTACTCTACTCTACTCTACTCTACAAAACAACCTGAAAGTGTCCGTTTATGAACTCCAATTGATAAACTGCCGTGCCCTTAACTGATAGTGACAAACCAACTTGTTAACTTCACACCTCCTATGACATTTAATTACTGCTCCAGTCGTGTACATTATGCAGGCAGTAAATCAATGATGTTGGCTCTGGGCAATCTCTGTCACAGTGACCCATCATAACAACAGTGTTACATGCCACATTGAAGCAATGGGCAAAACAAAAACATTTTATAAGTATCATATTAATATTACAAAACCACAGATAAGTAAAAGTGGATGATGTGAAAAACCTTTCAATGGCGGACTGTGATTGGACAAATACATGTTTTATTTCCTAAAATGTGATATTTAAAACTAGTTTGGTGTTAGATTCAGGCCTGACTTTAACCATTTTCAGTCTTGTTTCAAAGTTGAATTACAATGTTCCAGGTAAGGAATGTTTAAAAATCAAGCCAAATTATTTGTAAAATAATGGCAATTTTTTCCCCAGACTCAGTTAAAGACTTAATTTTATCATATTCATTGAAACGTTGTTCTATGATTTGTTTCTGTACACATTCTAGTTGAAACTTGAGTTGTCAAGAACTATCCTCTCACTTGCTTTTGCCAAATATGTGTCCTTCCTTGTTAGAAAGTGTTGACGTAAATGTCTTAACACTATTGAGCTAATCCAGTCTGTTACAGATTTTGCTACACCCACAATGAGCTGGTTCATAGTTACTCACTGTAAACGTGTTACCGTGACTGTCCTTTCAAAATGTAGACAAACAACACCAGCAAACAAGGCTTTAGTCACTGACATGCCACCACCCATGATTCATTTGTAAGATGGCAGGACACAAAAACCACTATGACCATTTAGGGTAAATAGTACTAAAAACATACTTGACATCAATAAATGCAAAATACACAGCAATTCATTCCCTCAACCCGTAACAACCTCAAACTCACCATCTTACTTATGCAGACCAATATGGCAGCTGCATGAAGCCTTTGATTTTCATCTGCCCCAGATCTGCATTGTAATGAGCACTCAGGTCAATCAATAATTCACCGCAGTTACAGATATAAAAGGGAAAAAAGAAAAAGCACATACATCGGCTCTTCTGTAAGACAGAGGAAGACTTTGATCAGTTGCTCTACAGGCATGTCGAGCTGCTTACTTCTGCTGGAAACTCTGGAGGGGAGAGCCAAGGGAACAAAAGTTAACATGTTCTGAGCAAAGGTTATGCAAAGAAAAGATGCTCAATTTGTAAATGTAGAAATACTGAAATAGTTCATGTGAAGCGAAGTGGATGTCCGATATTCAAATCATACAGCTGTGCCTTAATAACTATTGTTTGTCGAATTGCCTTAAACTTCACTGGTGGATTATCATGTTTTTATAATGATTACCTTTGTTTGGTGGCATAGTACCACTGGTAAATATTTATCATAGTTTTAAAAGGTGGAAGTGTGTGAAGAAAAGTTGAAATTTACAGGAAGTAGAGCTGAATTCTAAAATGGATTCCCTCTGTCTATGTCAATACGTGACAATTTACACACAACTTACACATTTGAATAGTTTAAACAATAATTTAAAGTTTGTTGTTATCATGTATTATTACCTTTACCAGTACCTTAATTGCCTTTACCATATCATTACTTTTTCCTTGTGCCATATACTGTATTTACAGGAAGTACCAAGAAGTAAAATGATAAAACTTTTTTTTAAAAACTTTAAAAAAAATAGTATTAAATATAAATATGTTCACAACTTTTTAGTGAAAAGTACAGTCTAACTGACCTGTCATACGCACATAAGAGTAATATATTAAAAACACTCTTTGGTACAATCTTTGGACTTTATACTCGCTTGCTACCAAACCTTGATAAAAGGAGATATTATAAAATGTCATGTTCCTCCTCATAAGCTGGCTTTTAAAATATCTTACATATGATACAGGGTTAAATGCTAAATCAGAAAGTGCATTTTACATATTCTAGGAACTCTTCCGTCTTTGTTGCCAAAATCATAATCTGTTTTACTAATCATGCATCTTGATCTCTGCCTCTTTAGTTCCACCTGAAGACCCGGTGATCAGCGGTGGTCCGGTGGTCAGTCTCAGAGCTGGTGACCCTCTGAATCTCACTTGCCATGCCGATAACGCCAAACCAGCCGCCTCCATCATTTGGATCCGTAATGGAGAGGTCCTTAATGGGGCCATGTACTCCAAGGTAAGCATAGAGGTGTGTGTCACTCCAGGTTTGTAGACCGAAGGGCAATCCGCAGGGAGGGGACTGCATGTCTGCCTGTCTGCATGGACTCTTCATATGAAAACAGGTTCACTAAAAGATCACAGCATGATGCTTAAGTATTGTGCTGAAATGTGAGTTCATTTGTAAAGAAAATCTATACATTATCCATTGACAATATTCATTTGCGGTAAGGCTTTCAAGTAGTTTCAAACTGTAACAATTGCTCAAAGTCATGTTTTTGAACTGAAAGGTTTCTTGTTAAATGATTTGACACATATGGTTTCCACTGTTATATAAATGCAAACACTATATCTAGTGACTCAGAAGGAGTTGAGGAAAAAAAGGGAAAGCGCTAGATAAACCGGCCAATCTACATGCCTACTCTGTCTACGGTCTGTGGGTGAATTGAGTTTTCTTTGTGGGATTTCTGGGAGCCCCTTTAGAAATAGGGCGAGGGTCTGACTGTTCAGAAATATTGAACTGAGATTAAAGTATTCGGCATTGGCATTCAATCACCATCTGTGTCTCAAAACTCCCACCATGGACACATAAATGGATCCCTTGGGATCGCAATGAGAAAATGGATGACGCAAACTGAACCAACCACCAAGGATTGCACTGACATTGTAATTTACATAAAAAAATTGAAAAAAGGACATTTGAACTTCAGAAATTGACAAATTTTGGACCAAGTGGGTGGAACATTTATGTTGGACAATGTGTGCTGTAACTTCATTGGCTGTCTTTTGTCGCCTTTGTTCTCTTGTTGCCATGTTAAAAGCTAAAATAAAGAAAAGCAAGAAAGGTAAGGCTGGGGAGGAGCTCAGGGTAGAGTTACTGCTCTGCCACATTGAGAAGAGGCAGCTGGAATGGCATAAGAATCTATTTCAGATGTCTCAGTTCTGACGTCTTGGATCTATGCAGTCTCAAATGTCTCAGAATGTCTGTAACTAATACATTTAATTACAAATGACATTGCGTCTTCCTTAAAGAACCGAATCATTAGCACCCCCCGATCACCTGACCCTGTGACTGACACTCACCCTGCGGGCTAATTGTGCAATCAAACACTGTCATGTTCCATTTCCATTTAAACCAAAGACATCAAGAGACCCAGCACTTTGGCGATCTGACTAACACCTCCCTCCGTTCCCTGAGCAGCCTCATCCCATTATCGGCTTTTCTGGCTCACCAGATAAATGCCATTGATTGGGTTTGGCAACAGCTTGGCCCCTATTTGAATAAAAATGATCACTGGAGGTGCCGTGTGCTAATGGCAGGTGGAGAGTGAGTTTTTGACTTCCGCTTCCTCCTGATATGAGGACATTTATGTGCTGATGGATCTCACGTGTCCGCACTGAGCCAGGGTATGTCCCTCTACCCCCGTATCGCTATTGCCTGCCATTAAAAAGCAATGGCCTTGATTAAAAGAAGATGACTTTTTGGGGTGCGAGGAGCAGCAGGGGCACAGTTTTTCAGCATAATCATCCGCTCTGATGGGCCTCTCATATCCTACAGATGAAGAAGGGACTAATGTGAGCAGATGTGCCTGGGAGGATTTAGATGGTGTCAAAGGCATCGACTAATTCTGGTGACCCGCGCATCACTCTTAACTGTGGTCTTCAAAAACTCCTCTATGTGACCTCTCAAAAAGCTATTTACAGGACGAGTGGCTAAAGAGATAGTCTCGCATTTAACAACCCGCGGTTATTTTACCATCTAAAATGATAGTAAGCCTGATGCATTGGTTATCATTAGTGACGGGAGTTCTAAAGAAGAGGACTAAAGAGGAGTGACCCACAAAATGAAGAGCAGCAGGCCTGTCAGTGTAAATGGTTATGGGGAATATAAACACATAACACAGAATCAGGCGAGGGAAACATTTATGTTCTGCTTTCATTCAAACTTGGCAAATTATTACCGTGTCTGCCATAACTGGAGACCATATTTATTGAAGAATTAAGTCTTTTTTCTCATTTTAACACATAAATACTGTTCAGAGCAATGATGTAAATTCACTATTAAAAAATATGTCGAAGCAAAAAGTATGTTGGGTATCTCCATGGAGACAAGCAGGTGATGCCACCAGACCAAGTTACAGGTCAGATCTGTTCATTCTGTACTAAACCCTGCGTACACTCACAATGCTTGTTTTTCAAAGGGATTTTGAACCCTATGATAATTTAATATTCCATTCAAATCAATAATGTTTCCATGTAACAATGTAACAATAACTGAACTATTGTGATTTTGTCTCCAAGTTGACTAAGTCCCAAAATATATCAAATTACAAGCTTCTTTGTTTATATTGATTGTTTTGTTGCAGCAACAGACAAAGAAAAATATACCATGATCCTTTTCTCCATTTCAATAAGAAGAAAAATATGTAGATAAAAACGTGTAATAAGCACTTTAATCAGAAAAATGACAGCAATGATTCGTACCAAAGTCGCGACCAAATATCGCAATAAATTCAATTTCGTGATGAAGGATGTATAATCAGGTTTGCAATCTTTACATCTCTACACCATATTAGTAGGGGACCCTGCACCCGAAATGTTACACAGTGCATAGTACATAAAGTAAAATATATCGTTTTCATCTGAGGAAACCCTTCATTTTATTGCTACTAGCTCCACTTTGCAATAAAACCAGTGCTATTTAATCTCAGGTAACGGCGCCATCGCAGACAGGAACCTTTTTTGCTGTTGATGAAAAATTTGATATCAATATTCAGTCTGAAAAATATATTATCCCCCTCCCTCAGTACCTTTTGGAAGAAAGATTTCCTGAATTGGTTCTATTTTTTTATTACACTTAATGGATGTTGAGTGCAATTACAAAAAAAACTCATAATGTTTTAATGAAACAAACTCTTTTGTTTTAAGAGGACATGTCGAGTGATGCTCTTAGCATTTTAGTCTCAATTATGTGTATAAAAACACTGTAAACACCTTTATCTTGAAATATTATGCTCCATTTAATAGCTGGTTAGAATGTGGGTGGTGCTTAAAAATTAGATTCAACATAACTGGATTTTATTTGGTAGCAAGCTGATGTATTACTTGGTTGTAGATTCTATACGCTTTTTACAATAGAAAAGCCGGATATTTGATTTGGTTCTGCAGTTTTTGTTAGACATGCTACCGTCAAACAGACATTGAAGGCCAAACCTGCACAATTAGACTCCTTTGTCTCATTTCACAGCAGCTAGAATCAGACAAATGCGTTTTTAAATGCTGTAAAAAGGTAATCATTTCCATCTCAGCCTTGTTACCGTTAACATTCATCTCGGAGCGTGGTTAAATCTCCTCACAGGCTCCGGGCGAGGATATGAAAATTTATCAATTTATAATGTAGTATGGTGTTGAATGTAATGTGCCAGGCAGCTAACCTCTTTTCTAAGATTAATGACTCGAGACAGGTCCGGAGCGACGAGGGAAACAATCCTGATTGTGTCAGAAGGGATATTACATTGACATATCCCGCCTCTGACAGCTAATGCCTTCTGCTTTAGAAGTGACTCATGCACAACTATGAATTTCATCACATGGTGCCTGACATGGAAATGAACTTCACAGAAACATGGCCAGCATCTGTAATATCTTCACAGTGCTAGAGTGAAGATGTATTTGTTTAGTTTTCATTAAATGCGCTTTCATTTTTCATTCATGTTCAGGAGATGGGAAAATGAACATGCAATAAAATAAACCTTCAATATTTATTTTATATGCATTATTTATTTGTTTTTTAAATTTATTTATTTCATTCATAACATATAAAATACATTATCAGTGACAGTGACAGTTATACAAAGAATGATTGAAAAGAAGCAGAAAGAAGAGCAATCTTATGTTATCTGCCCTCTTTTCAATTTGTACTTAACACTGATATTTTAAAACACATTACTATATGATAGTAATGAGGAACGGTTCAACACTTATTTTTAGAATTTTTTGGCCTGAAGGTTTTATTGAACAGGAAAGCTAATCGTGAAATGGGAGATGAGAGAGAAGAGAGGACATGCAGTACTTTGTCAGAGTCTGGATTCAAACTCACAACACTGCGGCCGGCACACATGTGTTGTGCCTTAACCAGTCCACCACCAGGCAGCACGGTTCAACATGTATCATAACTTCAATTAAGTCAAGTCAAGCTAAGCACAGCTTGCATGTGGGGAATCAGAACTTTGTGTAAGAGTCAATGTATTTTTAGGTTTTCTGAATTTTTAATTGGATACTTCAGAAATGGTTCTCGTGTAAGACACATAACATATGAGAATAGCGTACATTAATGTGGCAAAATGAAGAGATAATTATCACTGCTTAGAATACTGACAATGATCCCCAATTTGACTTCTGCAATAATTAATGGTCTGCTATTATGGTACAGTTTTTAAACTCTCCAAGATATAGTCTAATCGTCATTGTTTTCATTTCAACACCTACAGATCCTTTGTATTAATTTTAATAATTCAACATTTTAATTGCCTTGCCGGCTGCTTGGAATTATTTTTATACATTACTTGAGCAATAACCTTTTCGAAACGATGCAAGTTCAACTCTGGGTTCAAAAAATTATGTGGTGTTCAATGATTATTATAGTTTAAAGTATGTTTTAGCCATGAAAGCACTTATAATTATTAATGCAAGATAGATAATTGAAATCCCATACTGTGAAACATTCTAAGCAAATGGATAACATGTCCACGGAGACAAACAGGTGGCCTAACCCCCACCAGAAATGTTACACGGTGCATCTTTATATAATGAATAACAAATCCTAGAGTTAAATTGTGATCTGAAACATTTAGACCTCCAAGGTTCCCAAAACAATATTATATTATATTATATTATATATAATATGAACATTACAAAACACTTAAATATAAATGCATTACTAATTATACAATTCTTTTTTTTTTTTTTTAAATGTATATATACTAAACTCCTGTGTCTTATGCCAAAGCACAGAGGCACAGTGAGTCTTGTTTGGAGATGTTCCCTGGAAATGCATTTTGCCTCTTGCTGACCGCAGCGTGCCGTGATGCCCACACTATTTGTTCTAGTGGCTGCCTTAAGTTCTGTCCCGCACTGCTTCACATAGACCGGTCCAGCCTCCCCGAGCACTCCTCCGCCGTTCAACACTGTACCAGCGGATTCCAGATGGCTTCCACAATGTAGGGCTCAGAGGATGAGCGCTGAAAAGAAGATTGATTTCCTTTGTGGAGTATGACAAGCCATGCACTGGAGCGCGCCACGCAGACACACAAAAGGAGCTCAAAAACATATTTTTTCTCTTTTTTTTTAATCAATCTGCCGTGCTTTGCCACTGGCATTGGCCGCAGAGGACAAAATGTTTATATTCATGAATTTCCTGTCTTTTTCCTATTTTACACCACCTTCAAAGCTTATCCAATGGACTTCTTTCCATCTCTTCTCTTTTTTCGGATGAGTTTTGAGTTGTTTTGAGTTGTTTTAAATATTGTTTTAGAATCTCACTTGTTAATATTGATTATTAACAGAAACGTGTTCAACAGCTCCTTTCAACAATTCTTATCATTTGTGATGTCTTTGCCTATTTTAATATAATTTAGTGTTCCTTTCTAAACCTAGATAAGGACTAGTTTTTTTGAATCTGACTGCATGTTTTTTTTTTCATTACTCAGCATGTTCCATCAGTATTAAAGCATGTCAATCCAACATTAACAAAGACACAAAACTAATATGATTCCTTGTTCTGCAGACGTTGCTGAGAGACGGCAGAAGAGAGAGCACAGTGAGCACTCTGTACTTATCCCCAACAAACATCGAGACTGGTCAGCAGATCATCTGTAAGGCTTCTAACAAGGCAGTCCCAAACGGCAAGGAGACCAGCGTCACCATCGACATCCAACGTAAGAAACGTTCTGTCACCGCATTCAACCTTAAGTTTTTAGTAAAAAAGTATGCAAAGAGGTGCGCTTTCCATACTTCCTGCTGATATATACAGTAATAGTATGAAACTGTCATGCAAAACTAAGAAAGTAATTACCCATTTCCATATAAAGCGCTACTCCGCTCAAAGAAATATATATTTGCAACAAAATTGGCAGCTTTTCATTTATTCTTGACTCTGAAACTGTAGATAGGTTCACACAGTCAGGCAAATTGTCAGTCTGCCATACATGACTTGCACTAAAAGTAAACATTTAAGGTCTGATGGGAATTTATAATTTGAGCAATTTTTCCTCCACATCCTCCAGGTGCAGATATTGTTTTGACGTTTTTCTATATGGACTAGCATTGAAGCAGAGAATCTAAAATAAATGAGACTGCCTTTCTGGTCCAGCTGTCTGTCTAAAGTGGCATCCTGTCGCCATGTTTTATTCCCAGGCTTGTGCCATCAATCTCTTTTGCGGGGCAAGTAAAATTCAACCTCTAGAATAGGCAAAGTTAGCCCAGCGTGTAAAACATATTCAACCTCAATTGTCGAGGAACATTTTTTTGATCACAGAGCATTCACTCTGAGAGAAGGCTCTGAACAAAAGGGTTTTGCATCTCTCTCAGCCCCTTCAACATCATTAACTATGACTAATAAAGCAGAAAATGCTATTTAGAGAGCCATTATGAGTGACGACTTCACTCTTTTCATTATGTTCACCACAAGCCCCACATCTCTGCTCTGGAGAGTGGGCATGGCACAGTTGGGTTGATGCAGACACAGGAGCCAACGTGATTAACTGTTGTTAGTGTTTGCAACCTTTGCATTTTGTCCTCATCATCTGTCTTCAGCCGCTGTCAGAAAGCCAGTCGGCCCACATGTAAACTCATTAGTAGCTCTGTATATTGATGAGCGTGTTAGCACTGTGTTAGCTACTTAATTTGTGTAACAACGGAGTTTCAAATTAATGTAGTTTTTAAAAGTGGGTAAAACATGTTCAGATCAGATTTTAATTTTGGTTAAATTCTGTTAAACTTCTGTAAAAAAAATAAAAATAATCCAGGATCTCTTAAATAGTGGTGGAAATTAATGTACAAAAGTAAAAGTACTGTATTCAAATTGACCTTTGTTGACCAAAAATCATCACAAATCAAAGTCACTATATTTAACACCTAAACAATCAGCAAGAAGTACTTTTTACTCTTACTGTACATTTTAAATGTGTTCTGCAAAACTTTTACTTAAGTAGATTCATTTGTTATGTGCTACTTACATTTTTACTCGAGTATTGTTTTTGCTTCTGTGTGTACTTCTTCCACCACTACTCTTTAAAAAATAAAAGTACTCAGAAAAAGAAAAAAAAAGTAGAAGTTCCCTCCATTGATTATAAACATTTGTTTTTACGGTGCGTGACAAATGCCTGATCATGACAACACCAGTCTGGCTCCTGGACACATGATTTAACCCTGAAAAATGAAAGCAGCACATTACTAATTAGCATCCCCAAAAATTTGCCTTTTACGCAGTTAAAGCTGCCGGAGTAATTTGTCACAGTGTGAGATCTCACCGGGCGACAGCACTGACTAATTGTCAAGATTTTAACTGTCTCCCACAAGGCTGATCAGCTCAGTGGCCCCTCCTGTCACATGAAAGCCTCTATCCCCTCAGCGGGACAGAGAGCTACGTTTGGCAGAGCCTCCAGAGCCGCTGCTGACAGCCACGTCCAAATTACACAGCACATAAATGTAGCAGCCAGGAATAAAACTTTGTCTCATCTGTGTCATCTTTTAATTTGCTAATGTTCTGTCATCTGATTCAATGATGAAGTTCTTGGTTGATGTTCAAACTTTGTGATAACATTATGACCAGTGACAGGTAAAATTACTCAAATTAGAATTACAGTTTGATTTTAGTGAGGAGACAGATTAAGCAAGAAGTCAACGAGTGTCAGAGTATAAATGTAGATCAGAGTAAAAAAAAGCAAAAAAAAACATTTTGCTGAGTCAGAACACATCCAGACTGTTCAAACTGTTCAAAATATTGGTCTACATGAAGAAAGCTCTGTATATCTAACTCACCAAACATATGTACAGTTGGTCAACAAAAAGGCTGAAGTCGTTAACAGATGTAGAGATAGGAGCTGCCACAGAGGAGGCCTAAAACAAAACGAAAGGAGGATTTATGGATTTTAAGAGCGCAAAGTTGTTTAGAGAGAATGTTTAAACAGTGTGAAATATAGTTGAATGTTTACAATAACAATAGTTTGGTGAATTATGCACATCAACCTTTCTGCAGAATCTTCTAAATAGTGTGGTCTACATCTTTTTGACATTTTCACCCCAAAGTTTTGCACATGGTATGAGGACTACATACTGCTAAGTCAGGAGTGAAGTACACTGCTGGCTATATTGTATTTTAGGAACTGTTATATGCAATGATACTGTAAGTCACTGCCTCTGACCTGCATTTTACAAACCTTTTGCATCTTGGGAAGTTGCAAATCATCATTATGTGTATAGCGCTATCTATTTTTTGTTCTTAGCATTATTTGAATGGGAATGATAACATAATCACAATGGAGCATAGTTTAGTTCCTTTGTTTCTTCATCAGTCTAATTTATTTCTATTCTCTGACTAGAATGACCCTATTAACTAGATAATATTAATGGGAACAAAACCAATTAAAATCTTCTCAGTGGTTTGCCACTCTTTACTTAGTATTCGACTGACCTAACAATCAACATAAGAGTAATCCCCATGCAAACAGCCCATGTACGCAGCGGAGTCAAATTAAAACAAAAATTTAATGCATTTCATTACACTATTTTTCTTTTATCATTCCTTCAGTGCTCACAATTTACATCCAGCTCAGCGCTTTTCAATCCATATAGTGTTATCTGACCCAGGGTTAGACAAATTAGCATCTAAATACAATATGTACAGGCAATGTAGGCAGAATAAGAGCTTTAACAGCTGCAGGGGTGATTGTGAGACTGCTGACTTCAGTTGTCCAAACCATTCCATTAGTAGACTTTAATTATTTGATAGCAGAAGAAAAGCAGCATCCTGGTGTCCACTTCTATGGCCCCCTAACTTACACTGTTATGCTCTTGACTTCTAATCAGAGTTTGTTTGTAAGCAGACAACTACAATAGCTACAAAATATAAAAAAATGGATCTGTGATGACAAAACTTTGTCAAGTAAAAGCTTGTCATTATCGTCACAACTCTCACAATTGGGCTGTGCTGCTCATTAGTCACTCCAACATTATTTTATTTTAAGTGCATTTGACAGGTTAGACTCATTTCAATAAAACATAGTTAACAAAGTTATATATAAGATTTTCCAAAAGAAACATTTTGCCTATAGTTTTCTCTTCAGTTTGACAATTTTGTTTCTTGGTTGGGTTTAGGCAGCAATTAATGAACAAATATAAATGACACTATGCACCTTTAGTTGAATCCACGTTTAAACGGATTTTGTTGTGTATTTTTGCCCTTGAATTTGGATGGAATTTTATGTACTGACAACAAAGGGATTCCTTTGATAAAACTCTCTCTTTCAACTTGTCAGGTGTAAAACTGTGATACATATTTACCACCCCATTATCCCACCAGAGTTATAATTAGATACAATTGAAGCTTTAGTTCTACATCTAAATTACAGATAGAAACATGTTGAGTTTTATAAGTATCTACAGGTAACAGGAAATTACATATTAAATATATTATTCTCCGACTTTTCAGCACATGGTTCTGCTCTTCATTGCTCCACAGGCATGGTTTTCAGCAGAAAAAGGGGGAAGTGAATGCACCAGGGACTTGGTTCCCGTGTGTTTGCATTGCAAACACGCTGAGCCATGTGGGGAGAAAATGAATGCCATTTGTTGAGACTAATTAATAAAGAACATGCAGATGTGCAATTGGGGAGGATTTGTTTTGGGGGATGCTTCACCAACATGCTCTTGTCGCATAATCAAGCACATAATAGCAAATTCTTTTGAGAGACATACATTGTAATTTGGTTGATTTATTTTAGATTTTGTAGAAAATAATCTTTGTATACTTTTTTTAATTATTAAATCTGTTATACATAGAGTTTGATCCAACTGCACATGTAGCATAAATCAAACTATTTATTTAGCCTGCTGTGCAAAATCTAAACATCTGCCTTCATTTAACGAGAGACACTTTTCTTGCATGGTTGAATATTGCATGATCAAAACGTCAGTCAGTCTTGTCTCCCCTCCAGTAATGCACTCAGCCGACCATAAGACAGTGAGCCCACGCTGTGGGGGCTGTGGCCCGCTAAGCACTTCCCCATCTTCTCCCTCACACACTTCATTCTGGTTTTACTGAAGAACAGCTGCCTACCTTGACCTGAAGAAATGGTAAATTGAGCTTTAAGAAACAGGGAACATTCATATTGGCACTGAGAAAAGAAGGTGGAAACACCATCTGGTCTCTACTTTGTACTATCAAAAGCTGTCAAATAAATACAGAACTATCCCCAATATTTTACCGGACAGTGGAAAGTAACAAAGTACAAAGTAAAAACTTACCGTATTTTGCGGACCATAAGCCGCTACTTTTGTCAGATGTTTTGAGCCATGCGGCTTATTTAGAGGCTGCGGCTTTTCTGTGGTTTTTTTCTTTCACCGCTAGGGGCGAACTAACCGGAATTGAATCAAACTAACCAGAAAAGTTAAGCAAAGAAGCAGATGTTGCTTTTTTATTCAGCTAGCAAATAGAACACGGACGACAAATTACCAACTATAAATTATTTTCAAATTCTTGCCCCATCATTATGGAACCAAACGAAGAAGTTCGTATGAAGCAAGTTTTAAGCTGAAGGCCATCGATCTTGCTAGGAAACGCGCGGCTGCACGCAAGCTTAACATCAATGAATGTACGGTGAGACGCTGGAGGGGAGAGCACGCTGGAGGGGGGACAGCGGGACGAGCTCATGCGATGCAAAAGTCAAGGGAAACCTATGTATTGTTTTATTATCGTTTTTTTAAAAATAGAGCAAATGCGGCTTATATAGGGGAGCGGCTAAAAGGCCGGAAAATACGGTATTACAGTAACTTCCAACTTCTACTTCACTACATTTGGGAGCTCCTATCTTCACCACTACACTACTTGTAACTTGTAAAAGTAGTGTATAAAGTAGAAAGTACTTTTCATATGGTTTGAGGAGTTATTTTTAGCACGTTTAAGGTGACAGTCTAAATAAAGGATTTGAGTTCAAGTCCCAGCTTTGAGTAAACAGAATGTATATGTAAAATTCACTAGAAAAACAAATAAATGGATTTGAATCGTTACTAGTGATAAAAAAAATCAGCACAACTCTTAGTCAAATGTAACGCTTTAATTGTTAAAGATCTGTGTGAAATGCTTTGACTTTTTGCTCTTAAAGTACATTTAAACCGGTACATTTAAACATTTACTTAAGCAGATTTGTTATGTGCCACTTTTACTTTTACTTCTTAATCCATGCCTCTGTCCTCTCATTATTAGGAAAGAAGCGTTGCATATTTATGTTTGTAACTTCTCAGATGCATTTGCCCAACAAAATCTAGACGACAACTTTATAAAACATCACGTGAGGGTCAGAGTTTTACAAGAATGGCAGCCTCATCCACACTGCGGGCATTAGCGACCGAAAACTTGTGACAGCCTCCATGACTGTCTTCCGCGGGTGATTTTTACAGGGAGGTGGAACTATCCGGCAAATTGCTTCCTCTAATACAAAACCGGCTGTAAAGTCATCATAACTCTGGCGCACGCTGAGTAGGGCCGGGGCTCGTTTTTGTGGGAGGGTCAGTTAGCGTGCCTCAATCAATTTTAAGCGTGCATTAATTAGAAGGAGGTTGACAGTAATGAGCATTTTTGTCTTTAAAAGTCTCGGCGAGGTGGGCCTTGGAAAGTGCTTGTCGTGATTGAAAGTACAGTATAGGCTTTTTTTTTTCTAGTCTAAAAGCATTGTGAATTAGTTCATACATTATGGCGTCTATTAGCAGCCACGCCACCTCCGCACCTCTCTCTCTCACTTTTTATGTCTCTTGCTCGGCTCCCCGGCTTCTCGCAGTACTTTATTGCCACCTCCACCGCTGCCACATCTGTCATTTTGCCCCAAAGGTTTTCTCAGCCCACCATTTTGTCTGTGCAATTAACTACCAGTGATACTAAAAACACCTACTGGAAAGGTGGCCCTGCTGCTTGAGGCACATAGAGGTTTCCCGTTGTATTATGACACACGCCCACGTGGCCTTTCATATCCATGTTGAAGAATCTATGTGATAAACACAAAGGAGATCAAGGCTCCGCAATACTGGTTTATCTAGTGTTTTATCTTCTACGATGCTCTTGGTGCAATCGGATTCGAATCATGGTCAAGTTTGGAGGCTACCTCATAACAAAACAATGTCCTAAGCCTGTATCTTGAGGAAAACCTTGAAAGTGAAAGAAATGTACTTGTTGTTTCAAGGTCTTTGATTAACTGACTTGAATGTCAATCAGAATCAGAGGTGGTACTCAGTTACATTTACTTTTGACTTTTTGTACCTTTTGTTTGTTTTGTTTTCCCTTGCCAAAAAGGAGGGGCTAAGGACAGGGGATGCTGTGACAGTTATTCCTGTGAACATTGTTTAATCTGTTTCTCTATTATTGATCAATGACTGTTTCATTGTCGCCCATCGAGGCTATTGGGGTTGTAACTTTAGGCGTTACAAAAATAAATTGATTGAATCGTTTCCCAAAATACTCTTACATAATTTCTAGAAATAATAGTTTGTACTTCAATTTAAGCAATGTTACGCTCAAATTACTCTCACTTGAGTCAAAATGTTGGCTACTTACCCACATCTGATCAGAATCAATGTATTTGCATTATATGTGGTTTTGAAGGTAATATACATTTTGAGTTCTATTTTTAAAGTTGGTCATTTCTTGCGTGAATGGAACAGTAATTATATAAATGTGCCTGGATTGTTATCAGCCCAGGGACAACAGGTCAACTCTTGTTGTTGTTTCTCGCGAGCTCAGTCAGGGATAACAGGTACAGGTTGGACAGAGCAGCCTTGGGTGGATGGATGGTGTGTGTTGGGGGTTGGTGGGGGTTGGTGGGGGTCCTGGGGGAGCGAGTGTGCTGATGAGGAGGAGCTGTGCGTGTGTGTGCATCCGCGTGTCATGTGTGTGTGTGTGTGGGTGTGTGTGTGCGTGTGTGAGGAGGGATCTGCCACCTGGACCACCCTCTCTCTCTGGGGCTCTGTGGCAGCTGAGCCAGCCCTGAGCATCTGCACTGCAACACGGTAAAAAGCTCTTTCCCCACTCCCCGTACCCACACACAAGAGTCAGGCTATTTACAACCATAAACAAACCACGGGATGTTCTACAACCCAATAAGACCCAAAAGTATGAAAAAAAAAACACTGGAAATTCTATCAGATACAATGGTTAGGGTTAGGATTAGGGTTTAAGGATTAGGGTTTAAGGATTAGGGGTTAGGGTTAGAACATGGTACGATTCGATAACATGACGTTTTATTTACATTTATGACATTATATTCCAACTGAATTTATGTTTAATTTTTTTTATAAAACATACATTTGATGGAATGTGTGAAAATGTTTGTCTGTTTATCTTGCTTGAGACTTTGCATTGACAAGACTTTAGTTGCCTGAATTGCTCCCGATACAAATTAAAGTGCTATTTAAGAAAATTTGGCACAGGCACTAGCGCGTATGTTGTTTCCAGTGAAAGGGAAGAAGTGGGTTTTTTTTTCACTGATAACAATTCCTGGGTTTGTAAATTTGAAGACGGCTCACAAAGTTAGCACACCTTTCAAACAGATGGCATCAACTGTGTGGGTGAGAAGAGAAATCAACAATCAAGACACAAACTAAAGTCACTTGAATGTCTGGACCAATATTTTGCAGTGCATCTCATAGAGAATGCTAAATCCCTTGTAAACATTTTGACTACACCTGCTCGAATTTGTCATGTTTTTCCCCTTTTAAGTCGTCGCCGTCCTAACATCCTAAGCATATTTAGAAACCTGCAAAAGTGCTTAATCTACTTGCAATTCAGGGTTTGTTGTAAATAGCTTTTGTCTCACATGGGACAGGATTAATATGGAAATGAACGTGTAGCTTCAAAAAGAATCCCACCTTTGTCAATTAGGATAAATTATGTTGTTTATTTAATTTGCATAATATACATGTTATTCTCAGAACTGACTTAATTGTGTATCATGAAGGTGCTTTATTGTTGTAATTATAGCATATACCACAATGCTCTTCCTGCAGATTGCTGTTTACAGAGACTAATTATTAAGTCAAGTTTTGCTTTGATTCTTATCTTCTAATGGCACAAATTAATTTACTAACCAAAATAGTTTCTGCTACACCTGTGAGAGTGGGACAAAATACTACAAACGGTTGTGATAGACCCCAGATGCCTGAAAAAAAGATTAAAAAAGGATTTGCAAATTGTTCAAGTAATTACTGATTATTTAGCAGTAAAGTGTGCAGCAACTGTGAAGAGATGTCATAACTTTTCACCGCGCCTGCTTGCTTGTGGCAGCACCTGGCTTTTAATATTTGCTTACACTGCAGCAAACGCATCATAATAAAATAAATTGTCAAATGAAATAACGTAAACCACAAACTCCATGAAATATCACTGTGGTTTATTTCATTGAGGTGACATGGTGCGTATTTTCTTTGGCGTAACAACAAAAACAAGTCAGTAGCAAAGTGTTTGTCTGTGGGCTATCAGGGAAAAGGCAAGGCGGCTGCCAGAACCATAATTCTATTCTCTCTTTTCAGATCTCCCTCTCGTGAACCTCTCAGTGGAGCCACAGCCGGTGTTGGAGGGCAACTTGGTGAGATTTCATTGCTCAGCGAAGGCCAACCCTCCTGTCACACAATACAGGTGAGCGCAAAAGGAACAGAAAGGAAGATCTGTCAGAGAAAATATAAGTCTGACTAAAAGGAAATGTGCTAAAAGGAAAACTTTGGTAGTTTAGCCTATTGTGTTACTAGTAAAATCCTTTTGGAGGTAACAAGGTCAAGATACAAATGGTACAAAAACTAAATGATTTCACAGACAAGTAAGAAAGTCATATTATATGTTCTGCTTTCTTACAAACTTACTAAGCTTTAGGTATTGTACTTGTGAAATAGACGGGGGTGTTTATGATCAAAGTATTTAGGCATAATTGTACAAGGTTAAAATCCAAAAATATACAAAACACGATCATTGAAAACTACAGTTACTTCCCCGTTGAAGTGCCTTTTTTATGTGGTACTTTCATAAAAACGACAAGTGAAAAATGTAATGGTGTGAAATCAATAAGAAATGGTATTGGGTGGCTCCGAATCCTTCAGCACTGGGAAATGAAATGGATGTACTACAGACTCACTGGTGGCCAAACAGAGATGTAGCCTTTTCTGATGGATTCTGCCCTTTTGAAAGAGGAGAAAGAGGGGGAGGCCGAGTGGTGATATTGCGGAAAACAAGGTTTGTATTTGATTGTGTGGGCGCTCGGCGCAGACAGGACGTCTATAGCGGAGGGGATTTCACCTCTATTGTTATGAGACTGGATCAATGCTACAATCAGACTCCCTCCCTTGGGTTTCAAGGAGCTAAGATGCAATGGCAGTTCGAGATGACTTTTTCGGTTACTTTGACAGAGTGCAGAATGAAATAAGGTTGTCGAAATGGGAGCTAAGAGAGGGTAAAACTGCCACTTTACCTCCGGCGTAATATATTTGTTCCATTCCGCTCGCCTCTATTCCCTTCCTTTGTCGTTGACTATAGGTTTAAATATTGCGTCGACAGACTAATAACTTTTGATATTCCAAGGTTATCCTCTCTACCCATTATTGAGCTTCATAGGCTGCTTTAAGATTTATCTGCAATTTATACAAGAGCCCTGGTGCTCCCATGGACCATTGGAGTTCAGGGCTTTGGAGGGCCTCGTCATGCCTCCCTGAGAGGTTTTCCACTAGGGATGGAGCCCTCACACTTACTCCCCTCCTCCTCCAGAGAGCAATATCACAGTGGAGAGCAGGAAGCTGGTCAGACGCTGTGTGCCATTATTCAGTGCTAATACTCTGTGTCTACCCCAGATCAGATATGGCACAAGGACAGAGTAAGTCTTAGACAGATGGACCCTCTTTGTATCCCAGAGAGAGTCATCTATTCCCAGCATGCTCTGCTACACTCTGTGCCACCCGATTCAATGGACACTTGAGATACAGACGCCAGGGCTCTATTAAAAAATGAATTGCTGTAGGCTTTGGGGTGGTCACACAATTTCATTGAAATCTTAAAATTGTGCCAGTTGGTAAGAAATATATATGTTTTTGCAGATACAAGGACAGCTATAGTTCAAAGTATGGAATGAAGAAGACTTTTGAAGCGCTCATAAAAGCAGTGCTAAAAGTGAATGAAGAGTAGTAATGGCCATTTGTTTGCACTGTGAATCAAAAACACCACAAAAACAGACAAGCAGGTCTTTGGGGTGCTTTGTGTTGGCGGAAAACTGGAAAACAGGGAAACATCACTCTGCCAGCCTCTGATGGAGATACAGAGGGTTTTCTCTGATCCAAACTACACACTACCAGAAAATTAGGAGAAGGGGGGCAGAGTAAGAGCAAAAGAGAGCGAATGAAACACACACACACACACACACACACACACAGAGAAGAAGTGAGAGGGAGGGAGAGAGAGAGAGGGAGGGAGGGAGGGATAGAAAGCCAGAGAAGGATTTTGGGAAAAAGATAAACAAAGCAAATCAGGTCCCTCGTCTACACATGCAACCACCAAGCGACAACAGACCCAGATCCTTATGGCATTGCCACAAATAACCCAATCTTCTCCAGCACAGTTTTCGCTATTGTTTGTTCCAGTTGTTTGTTTTTGACTCAAGCTCAAACTGTTGGGGAGTTTTCCTTTGAAATGCAACTGGGTAGGTAATGATGCTGAGTGTGTCTCGTCTTGTTTTGGACATTTATTTAGAGCTGTGGAACGTCTTTCATGTTTTCCCACACTATTTTCTGGATGGGTCTACATTATTCTGAAAGTAAAAATGTTAGATATGCATGTTTTGCATTTTGACTGATAACAAAAACATTCTCAAATAAGGGCAATGTTTGTCTTAGTGCAAAAAACGTCATTAGCCTATCTTTTGCAACCTCTCTATTTATCCACCAACATTGTCAACTGTGTAAGGAAATTACTTGGATACACATAACACATGCAAAAAAAAAAAAAAAAAAAAAAAAAAAAAATAAAAAAAAAAAACCTATAAAAACAAAGTACGAATATAAAATAATTAAAAATAAATTCTGGCTCAAAGATTTCTTTGACATTTGACAATCATTGGTTAGATACTTTCAAAAAGCATATGCATGGTTAAAAAGAAGCAATATATATACTGAATAATGTTTATTTGCAACACAAATTAACCAACGCCTGCCAAAAATGAAATGCAAATTGCGGTCAAAGCGCCCTTGGATTGATCACACAGTTCCAAATATTGAAAAACGTTGCTTAACACTTCAGTCTAAATCGTCTTAATTTCTGAATTCCAATATGGCATCCTTGAACCTGCCCATTACCGTAGTTTATATTCTGCTAATGATTTAGCTCATCACTTTCAATAAGCTTGTAAGTGCGAATGGAACACACTATGCTGTGCTTAACCATGCTGATAATAACTGTGAGGCCTGATTTACTGTGGGCCTGGATGCTGATGGCACAGATACCTGCTTAATTTAATTGTCACTCTTTTTATTGGCTTAATCACATTCGGCACATACAAAGCTCCTCTCGCCAACCACCATCACACCCTTGTCTTCTCACTCTCCTTCAACTACTGCTTCCATTACGGGTCTGTTTATCCGTTTAACACCTCGCAGCCACACATATACTTACAAAGATACTTGAACAGTCGCACCCGTTTGTCGAATCAAGTCCCTGAATAGCAGACAACGGCGCAAAGTGAGTCAGCTATCGACCAAGCTCGCAGTCGCCCTCATGACCTCCCATTGGGTATGCAGGTGTTTGCGTTACCTCGGGCCGGTTATGTTTAGACATGAGTGTTGGACAAGACCCAAGCACAGTAGCACTGCAGAGGCCGTTTCTCCCCGTGGACCGCCATATTCTATCTGCACTCCTCTCCGTAATACTGTCAGCTTCCTACAAACCCGCCAGCTTTAACCTCCACCCGCCTGCACTAGCATCTGCGCTTATCATATTACACCTTTTACGGCAGGAGATAGACCTTGGAGTGGGCGGGAAGTGTTTCATACCAACATGTGTACCAGTGCTGAACCTTCATTATAGACATCGGAGGCAGCAATTTTAGTATCTTGCTTGGTTGCAATCGTATGTAGTGGGTTATTATCATCTCAGAGAGTCTTCAGGCCTAAGTATCTCAAGATAGAAAGTTGTTTTGGTTGTGAATAATATTAATTAATATGTAATAAATTTGCTCTCAAGTGTCAAGTGTCATTGCAAATTTGCACAAAGAACAAGAAAAAGAGCTTGGGGGAGTTTTTAGATGGAATATGGCAATGCTAGGTTGCACTACGCTAAGAGAGAATAAATATACTGTAATGGGCAAAATGAAAACACCTGAAACAGAAGCTCTCAAACTGTTCACACCAAGCACCACCTAGGAAAATATTTGGCCATTGGAGTACCAAGTCTAAACCAGGACTAAACCACTTAAAATGGGTCTAACTTCAGAAACTATTTTAACTTAAGAGGAATCTGTGTACCACCTGAAGGGGCGTCACACACAAAGTGCCCCACGCACAAAACATTAGATATTTGTGTCCAGACATAATATTGTTGCTGTGTTTATATACATTTTCCTCTATACCTTTAACCTTCACAAGAAAACAAACAATTAAATACAAACAAATTGGTTATTATTTTATGTTATATGATGAAAAAAACACTTTAAACTTTAAAGTGCAAATGAAGTTCTGCCACGCAATGTTTCTCTCTATATAATGTATAGTGGTAATGTTAGACTGTGCAGATAGAAAGTGCAGACATCTTTCCTCCGGCGATATCAGCAAAGTGAGTCTTGTTCCTTTGCACTACCACCCAGACATTTTACAACTCCTGCTCTTGCTCCCGAGTCACTTCTGTAAAGGTCAGACAGGCCATAAACAGCAAGTCTGCCCCAATTTTAATATTTCAGGAAACACAGGTGCTTCTCTGTGCCGCTACATTTCCCTTCCTGTCGCAAACATATTGGGAATGCAAGCTTCAGCTGAAACCCAAGCCAAAAATAACCCCCATGAATCCCAATTAGAACAGCATGCTGATTGATTCATTTAAGTCATTTAAAAGGTTTTAATCTAGAAAGAGTCCTGATTTGTCATGAAAAACAATTGTGTGCTCAGAACCCGTAGAAAACGTCTAGCAAAAGTAAAAATTTAGACAATCTAACCCTTTGCTGTCATTTTTTCAACTGCCTCTTGCTGCAACATCTTTTTTTCAATGCCAGGATGGCAGTGTTTAGATGTATGATGCATTGGATGTCCCATAGCTGTCAGAATCCTCCAAATAGACACGCAGGGAAGCCGATGCCTTTAGTTTTATAAATGGGCCTTGTCTGTTGCAGCTGTGGAGATCTATCCACACATGCAGAGTGCCGTGGCATCATTAGAATTTTACAGGAAAAGAATGTTGGAAATGGCAGCGTTATATCGTTATTCCAGAGCCATCAGTCACAAAATACAAACAGGTGTTCTTTACAGCATCCCATGTCAATTTATGAGCGTCAGATGTTGGGTATATTACAGAACATGTCAGGCTGCAACTTCAAAAGGTGAGAGAGCAACTCATTTGTCATGCCGTGATTTGTTTTGTTTTTTTCTCCGCTGACACTCAAGAACTGCACTCACCGCTCGCTTTCCGTAATGAGGAAGGCGCTGTCTGCCTCTGGAGTTGCCAGGGAGCTTGTCACAGCATAGAGGGCTGCCACCAAAATATGCTGAAGCCAGCACCTCCATACCTGCCCCCAGAATGATGATTTATTCACATGAAAGAAGACTATTGACACGAAGAGGTGTGAGAACCTGTCGTAATGCCTTCTTTTTTTTCCCCCTTTTCTCCTTATTTCTAATCCGCTCTCCAGGTGGGCCAAAGGCGGCAGTATAATTAAAGAGATTGCTGGAGACACATATGAAGTTATTGTGGACCATTCCTTCTTCACCGAACCGGTCTCCTGCGAAGTTACCAACGCCCTCGGCAGCACCAACATCAGTCGAAATGTGGATGTCTACTGTGAGTGGGCGAGCTCATCTCTCTTTTGCATACTTTTTGTTATGCCAGAAGCATGACTGCAAATGATTATGGATTAGCTGTCTTTTATATTTGGTGTCTCAGCCGTAAGTGCTGCTGCCAGCTCAGTGGGAGTTTAATTATCAATGAATCATGGAGTGTTAATGATGTTTATTCCAACAGTTGGTCCACGCATGGCTGCCGAGCCTCAGTCGTTACAGGTGGACCTCGGCTCCGATGCTGTGTTCAACTGTGCGTGGACAGGAAACCCCTCGCTGACCATTGTGTGGATGAAGAGAGGCTCTGGGGTGGTGAGTTACTTTTGTTTACATAAAACCAAATACCCTAACCAAATGCGTCACCCAGACCTTAATTGTTACATTGAATCTAAAAAATATGTTTTACTTTCAATTTGACTTCTTAAATCAATTTAATGTTCCATAATATCAAAAGTTATTGACTTGGCATATAACACAGTTATATTTGCCTCATAGCGACCTACGTCTGTTATTTTGATCTTCAAATTCAGACCATTCCCACCTTGTTCTGTCAGAACCAAAGGCCAAAGCCAACCCACTTTTCACTTCTGAGCTCAACCCCAAATTGGATTTTAATAATTGAGAAGAGGTGCCCTTTAAGTTATTAAATGGTCCTACCTCTGCTCGTGCCTTAGAGCCGCTGTGTTGTTATCGCAAATGCAGGGGTGACTTTGCTCTCATTCACTTTGATGAGCTCAGACTGTTTTTCGCTGTAGGTTTTGAGCAACGAGAACCTCCTGACATTGAAGTCTGTGAGACAAGAGGATGCTGGGAAATATGTGTGCCGCGCCGTGGTCCCAAGAGTCGGAGCAGGCGAAAAGGAGGTTTCACTGACTGTCAATGGTAAGCAGTGGTTGTATTTTATTAATACATTCAGTGACAAACAAGTTCTGGATGCTGTGCACTGACAATATGGTCAAATAGATGCACATACAGAAGTGGATTCAGAGGTCTTGGGTCAGTGGTGGCAAGAAGCAAGCCATTTGTCACAGCAGTCAGCACAGCGCTATCGTATACTCTGTAAAAGGCTGACACAGGCTGTAGGAAATGTGTGAAGTTTGAGAATTGTTCACCCAAACTCCATCGACTAGACACACATGGAATAGACAGGGTTTCCCAAAGAGTAGTACAAAGCCTTAGAGTCTTTGCAGTTCACAGCCTTAATAGGTTTAGTTTGGACTTGATTATTGATGATAGAAATGTAGTATCCTTGCTTGGTTTAAACTTTGTCTTCCACCCTATTTAGACCTTGATAAACCCTATTAAGTTTAGTCCATGTTTTGTCATATGTGTTCTTCCTGATTCCTGTATGCACATAATTTAGTTTCCTGACTTTATTTATCAAAACGTTGAGGCCAATTGTTTAAGGGTATATATAAAATTCGATATATTTAGTCCTGAAATTGCAAATTGTATAACTCAACAAAAGTAACATAATACACCCAAGCACTAAAGCACTAAAATTGCATCAAGCAACAGATATCGACATTTATCCTTTTAAAGATCAGCATATTCCATCAAGAGATGAAAAGTTCTTTATTGCATTTGTCTGTGTCATGACTTCAACCTGCAACCTATAACTTAACAAAACTGCATTAAATGTGCTTGTTATTCAGCTAGCATGTTCTATGTGACGCAGACTCCTTTGTGAGATTCAAAAGTATTTTATTCCCCTCAACGTCCATTTGTATGCAGCAAAACCCCAAAGAGCTCATGTTTCAAGTTTCCAGGAAAACCAACAAAAGCATGTAAGCAACAACCCACTGATCCTGGGATAGATTGAGAATTGCAAACATTTTTTTCCCCCTCCAAATTCACACATTAGCTTTGCATATCAGAGAGAATGGGAAAGCATGCTCCCTACAGCACAAGATCACAACCATGATTTCCTATGAACTGCGAAAAACCCTGCCTCCTCAGCCAAGACTGGAGTTGGAATTATGGCAGAAGAGGCTGAAGGCAAATAATTCTTTTTGTCTTGTATTCTGTTTAAAGCAATCCATGCCGGGATCCTAAATGTGAAAACAGAATACATAATAACACACTCCACAGTTTATTTTCATCCGCCCGCCTTTCAGACACTTTGAAGGAGCATGTTTGAACAAGAGAACTAACAGGCATAAATGTATGAGTGGACACATCCTGCAGTCCAGCTACATTCAAATGACATGTTTAGTAATCTTTAATTCCTCCGCAGGCCGTTTGGAAATGAGCACTTGACATTCCAAAGCCGTTCTCTGTTTTATGCTTTTCCCTGAATTATTGACGATCAGCTCTTCTCTCTTGAGTCACTTGAGGATTGTGCAGTAATTTCTTACCCAGAGGTGAATCTGATTGTCAGAGTTGAAACTGGAAGTGCAAACGCAGCAGCTGAAGGGGAGGCTGTCTCTCCAGAGGTCAAACCGTGCATTTCATCTGACTCAGAAACTGTCTTCTTTTGTTGTTGATAGATAGCTGTTTTGTCTTTGAGCCAGGAGGTTCTCAAACAGTGGAGCAGGAACGATCGCAGGCAAACAAGCTTTACTGGCAAGCGGTGGTGTTTTGCATTCCAATTTTGGCCGTAACTCAGGTGGAAGAGAATTCTATTCAGAAGGTTAGCGGTTCAAATGCAGTTCTAGCCAGTTCATACAGATATTGTGTCCTTGAGCAAGTTACTTAACACATCTAGAAAAGTGACGCCTTGTCACGCTGATTGGCAGACATATTATCAGTCCAGGGATGCTTGACTAGATCCGGATCATACTTTAGATCTTTGAATAGTTAATAGTTCATTTGAAAATCATTCTTTAATAAAACAGACTAAATCACAAATGTGCTAAAGTCATGAATGACAGATGATACAGTGCCATGGATTAAATGAACAGCACTGATGTTTGAGCCAAGCAGTGTGTAGAGTATTGTACAAATGTGCGCAGTTACATTTAGTGTTTAATGCTGTACAAATGTGAATAGTGTGCATTTAATGTACAGTGCAATTACAGATAATGGGAATATCCATCTAGGAATCACCAACATAAGTTACATGTGTTTAAATAATTCCTTCTCTTTATAAATCAATGTGCATTGATAGAACAGAACACCCGCTGTCGCTTATGCATTTTGTTACCTCATCTCTCCACTGCTCTCTTTTCCTCTTCGTCCACTCGTTGGTTCAGTGGAATTCTGTTCCCATAAGATCTGCCCTGATAAAGTGATCCAGCTGCATAATACCTCTAAACCAAAGCTACCTCGCTAACCTTCTAATCCAGCTTTGTTGTATTTTGATGCAAAGGACAAACTCAATACTGATGATAAAATTGTATTTGAAAAAAAAAAACGAATTCAAAACAAAATAATAACAATTGCTTGAATGTGGAATGTATACTAATTCTAACTTACGATTCAGGAAATATCGAATGTTGACATGTTCAAATTGTTCAAATGAGTTTCTAGTTTCAGTACTAGTCAGATTCTTTGTTTTGTTTCTATTCAGTTGTTTTTTAACCTAGTTTAGATCCTTAGTCCTATTTGTACTTGATAATAAAAACTGAAGTATTTAGCAGTGGAGTGACAATTTTGAGAATCCGTGGATAGTGCTTTATCAAAATGATAAGTATACAGTAGCAGCAAGAAATAGCCTTGAGTATTTGTATTATTCTGTCCCTGCACATGAGTGATTGTTTTTATTTGTCTTCCCTGCAGTTATCCCCACACTCCTAAACGCCCTCATTTAAATTACATGTGTTTATAATTTGTCATGCTGGTGCACCACATAGACATGAGGATTTCAGTTTTTCCCCCAGGGATCAATGTAATTTAATTATTGTCAAACAGCTAGCAGGAAAGACGGTTTGTGTTTTAGTTACTAATGGATGAGAATTTCTTACTTCAATCAAAGGTTATTTCAGAATGGGGAATGAATATGAACGTATAGATGTTAAAGTGGCAACAAGAACAAGAGCTGTGGATATTCATACATACAAGTTGATTGAGCGTAATATTATGACCACCTGACTAATATGCAGAGCCACTAAAAAGGGGCGCACATAGACAAAATAATTATCATATATAGCTTAGCATTATGATAGCCTGAGCTAGCATCTTCATTCAACTAGTCAAAGTAACCTGAGTTTATAGGCACATTTCACAACTTTCAAGGGCCAGAGCGGAGTTAAAGGCGCTTTACCTGATTTTAAAATATATGAAACATGAGAAACAGAACTAGTTCATTTTAAAGTCTCAACCTTCCTTCTAAGAATCCTAAAGATTCACAGCAAGGGGTTTACAGTATTTTGTGTTGATTTTATCAGGCTTTATTTGACAGGACAGTGCAGCGGGATATGAAGCAAATTGTCAAGAGCCAGATTTGAACTCATGACGCTGTGGCCCGCTCCACATGTGATATCCACTTGACCGGCACCGCCATGAGTACATAATGGCTTTTCACAGTCATCTTGTCATTTATGAACCTGTTGCTAAATCTGACTGGAAGCATTTATGCCATGAGTTTTCACAATTAGATCCAAGTTGGATTGTACTTTTGTTGGACGCGCACGTTGGTTTTAATGGCAGAAGTACTTGGGCATCCCACAGAGAAGAAGCCCATTACCACAGCTGGATAAAGTGAAGGGACAGAGAGGGCCCTGTATCCCACTGTGCATCGGCTTGTTATAGATCTTTACTCAGCCAGTTCTCTTTATGGACAGTCTTTATGTTCCTGGTTAATTAGCATTCCAGTACTCCTTAAACCCACAATGAAATTGAATATGAGAGGAAATGTGAGTTAATAAAGTGGAATCTTGCACGTGGCGTGTTCCAGAGCAACACGCCACGTGCAAGTCCAGTGACTTTGTTTAAACTAAGCTGGTCTTTCTGCCACTTGGAAATCAGTATGTTTAATCAATAGAACACTAATCATTTTCTACTTTAAGATACATAACTTGACAAGTCATATTGGCACACTGGGACTAAGGCAAGACAATATTGTATAAAACAGAATAAATAATTACTAATGGGATTGATTTACAACATTGTAAAAAAATGTTTTACCCAATACATTATGTGTAGTTTCTGATTACTACCCTATAAAGCAGAGTGCATTGAGTTCTTAAATCTTAAATCAAAGTGAAATCAGAGATTGTAGACAGTGTAGTGAGTTATTATTATAAATGTGTCCTTTTGAAATGGCGCGTGGATCACACAATGCAGAGAGCGCAGTGGAAATGAGCCCAGGCCACTCTAAAACACTATAAGGCTGTCAGCGCTTTAAGTGCATCGTTTTTCTATAGTAACCTATTGTGATTATGGGGAAATTAGGAGAAAAGGCAGAATTATTTGTGAATTTAAGTGCATCTAAAGTGCTTCTACAACTGGTCTGGGCAATTGAGGGCAAAAAAAGATGCATTAAGAGTGACATTACAGTACAAGAGACCAATGTACAAAATCACGTTCTGACCACATGCATGTTTGAAATTGGGGTCATACTTTTGTGTCATGTCTTTCAGTTTGAAATATATTGTGTTTTAATTTTGGATTATTATAGATCTCTGCAAACCAAGAACATTTTAAAAGAGCTTTTTTCTGACGTTGAAGTGAAACTGCAATGGTCCACCCCTGCGCAGCCAGTCAGAGCATTGCTTTCGGCTCTGGCTTGACAAGAAATAAAATATGTGATTGATAATTACATGGAAACAGCATGCAGCAGCCTAAATTTCAACACAAATTCTTCATGGAAATAACAAAATGTACAAATTTACATGCAAAAAAACTCTGTGTCTAATCTGTATTTTAGGATACATGGTTCAATTGTTGCCATACACACAAACAGATATCAAAGGTAAAGAAACAATCTGTGCTAAATTCTCATCTGATCTTTGTCTATTCCCCAAAATAAGACCTTTCAATCACTCTTTCACTGGACTCTCGATTAGTGACTCCACATTGTTAACATGCAAGTCATTCCACTGCCGACATACGTAGTTGCCTTCCAGCTACCAGCATACCCTTTCATCAACAAAGAAATAAAAAAAACTCTTTCTTAAAAAACGAAATGTCACGCTTTTGTTCCGAGTCGATAGAGCGGTTTGGGAGTGGATACACAAGGCGGGCCATGGCCTTTTCCAGCTATGCTCACATGTCGTGTAATCAGATTGCAATGTCCACTTCTCACTTAACACCTCCTCAAAACGAACAACCCAAACGTTGCACTGTGCATTTTGATTACATCCCCTGCTGCTTGCATTGATGTTTTAGACGCAGCCACCTCCTCCTCCGCCTCCTCTCCTTGTTTGTACCTTGATCACACAATGAGAGTTGCGCACATACTTTGCAACCCGGGCTGAACCGCAGAGATAAAGCGGTATAATTATATTCCTCATTTGCTGCTACGCGCCACACACTAGACGAGATCCTCCCATTCCACTGGCCTTATGCAGCCTTGATCTAAAGCTTGTTTATACTGTGGCAAACAATAACAGCATGTCTCACTTGCACTGCAGAGGTGGAAGTTAGATATTATGCAAACACATTTTATATTTATTTCAGACATAACTTGGTTTGAGTACATTTTTAAATTTTGTAATTCAAATAGCTGTAACCAACATTTCCACATTGATTTCAATCCACCGACCCTGTTTGCAATGGTGGTAAGTAACGAAGTACAAAAGTAGAAGCACTGTACTACTGTAAAATGTTAGGGCTGTAGTTTGCTGAAGTCATTTTCTTAGTTGATACTTTTTACTTTTACTTCACTATAATTGAAAGCAGGTATCTGTACATTCTACTATACTAGATTTTTGAACTGAAGTAGTAGAACATTTTTAGGGTTTTTTTGCACAATCAAGGTGAAATTCTGCATAAATTTTTTGAGCTCAAGCCCCCAAAGCTCTGAGCAAACAAAACTACACACATACAATTTACCAGAATATTAAGAAATGTATTTGAATTGCTGCTGTTGAGCAAAGTTTAGCACAATTCTTTATCAAAATCACTATGGTTAATACTTTAACATTTCTCAAAATACGTCTGGAGTACTTGGACTTTTTACTTCTAAACTTTTACTTAATTTGATACTTTTATCTGAATATTTATTTCACGTATGTATCTGCACAAGAACACTGAGTTCTTCTTCCACTGCTGTTTGCATGGGTGTCCCTGGATGACCCTGAGTCTTGTACATACATGTTATTGTCGTACTGTCACCACATGTTGACCAATTCCTATAAGGAGAGGAACAGCTCTCATTACAGCCTTCATTCTAGGCACAAGCTTCCAGCGTTCTCCTCCAGCATACCAAGCCACCATCTGGCAAAGACTCATTAAAATGCTAATTCATTTTAATAAGAGACAGGTAATAAACTGCAATTATGTATCGTCGGAGAGATGAGGGGAGTTTGAGGGAAGTTGGCTCCCTAATCAAGAAGCTGCCTCGTTTGCCGCCCCCTTAAACCCACATTCTTAACCCCAAAAAAACTGCATGACTTTACATTCAAATTAATTAAGCACTTGTGAAAGATGGCTTGTAGAGTGTAGCTTAGGTGTCAAACATTTTATTTGAATAGTATATGCTGTTATGGTCGGTGTTCACAGCAAGTAATAAACTTCTACCAAGATAAATACAGTCCATGTTCCCCGATAGAGAAGGAGGATACAACTCAAGGTTGAGGAAGTTGAGGAAAATACAAACAATAAAAAAGTATTTCCATTGAGGAGTAAAATTGTCGAATTCCCTGAACATGGAACTCAAGTAAAAACACAATTCACGTATACAAATGTTTTTAAAAAAGATAAACATATTCGCAAAATACACCGATATTGATTACATTTTGTGTTGGATATTTGACATTTTGGTATTTGATATGTGCATGAATAAGGCGGTGAAAAAAATGCGTCGTAGACAGGAATTTGAGCATCATTGACGATTAGGTGGCATTTTTTTGTTTTTTTGTTTGCCATTTTGATGATGTCATACTCATTTATTCATTTATTCCTTTTTTTCCTCAAGTGATGCGCGAATAAATGTTACTTTTATACAAAAGAAGTATACTTTAACAACACTTACCTCAAGGAAACATTACATATAATTCTCCTGAAGGGCATTTATTCATGATTTTCAAAGTGAGCTATTTAGTTCAGCCATGATGACAATTCACAAGTATTTCATCAACTAAACATAATAAGTCCGTCTAGACATTTTCAATTTGAGATATGCATGGGTTCATTCGAAAGCTTTCTTAGTTACAAAGCTACTTTGCCTCATCCTTTTGTGACATACTGAATGAAGACAGGTGCAGTGTTTGATGCTCTTGAACTCTATTTACTATTTACTTAAACCCAATAGAAATCATGTGAAGGACAGAGTCAGGTCAAGTATGGCATCCCGCCGTCATATTAGCCTGTCACCTGGTGGGAAGTGCCTCAGAAACAGATGGCAAGACGACCCGTTCTTACAGCAGCCCCTGCCAACTGAAAACATGTAGCAAAACACAACATCAGAAGAATAAGCTAAATTGGCTTCTCATATTGTAAGTCATCATTTTTACCTCAGTTCAAAAGTCAACAAGGGGAAATTGTAACGTTTGGAATGGCATTTTCTATTGGAGTTGCGATTACGCTCTCCACATGCATTTTTCTCAGTGGAAGAAATCAAGTGGGCAATAAATCATCACTTTCTTGATTCACATTGATGCTTTGACCCTCATTTACTGTAGAGAACTGCCCGTGTTCGTCCTTGGATGCGGTGCACCTGTACCTTGCTGTATCAACACGATAATGCTGTCTTGTTATAGAGTTTGCTGTAAAATTGCTGATAGGAGAGTGATTGGAACATAATATATTTCTACTCTGAATGCAATTGTTCAATGACCTTTTCTATTTATTGTTTATCATGTTTTATTCAAAAGAATCCTCTTTAACAATTTGATTACTGTTGTTCTTGTTTCAGGCCCCCCGACAATCTCCAGCACACAGACTCAGCAGGCGTTGCATGGGGAAAAAGGACAAATCAAATGTTTTATCAGGAGCACCCCTCCTCCAGATCGCATTGTGAGTCTACCAACCCTTTTTCATCTCTCTTTTCATTTCATTTAAAGACAGTGAGATTACCCAACATGAGTATGGATTTTTTTCTTTTTTTTTCATAAACTGAGGTAATATAACGCTACCACAGAACTTCTTTTTAATCTTTGAATTATACATACCGTTCTACTAAGGAAAAGATGTGGACCTATACTCAATATGTGCCTCTGTTCTGTTTGTACTGATCCCATTAAGATTTATGAAGCCTTTATAAACCGCTTAGTCTCGGAGCTCATTTTGTTCCTATTATTAATTTGTGAGTCTGTGTTTGCATATGCCTAATTACCCTACTTTGTCATCTAATATGTGTTTTTATTACAGTGGTATGTATGCAGCCTAATTAATACCAAGTTTATTGAGAGAGCCTTTGAGACTGGACTTGTATACGCACCATAGATTGTTTTTTGTTGTTTTAGCCCATGCACACTGGGGATGAAAGAAAATAAAAGAGTAACACTGCACCTTCACAGCTCGCTTTAGCCACCTGTCTATTATCACAACATGTTGTGTATCTGTTGACTGTCTACTGTTCTTCACACATTAATACCTCATGTAGTTAGCACCATATTATCACCAAACAAATGTGTTTGACACAATAAGTGAGCCAATACAATTAAATAACCACTAAATAAGCTTCACTCCGCATAAATAAAACATGTAAATATGCACTGCTTTCTTTTATCTGCCCTCCACAAGCTCGACATTCGGAGGTGGACTTTTAAAACTGTCAAGAATTGTGTTTGTTTGGAATAAATGAGAACAAATCATGAGAAAAAAGTGATTTGTTGTAGGAAACGTCTTTTGTCTTAACTTTGTGAATAGTGATAGTTATTCAGTTTTAACAGTGTTTTCGTTCATCAATGCTGTGCTGTGTGACTTAAAAATGATTATTCATATTTTCAGGCTTGGTCGTGGAAGGAGACGGTGCTGGAGTCGGGCACATCTGGCCGTTACACAGTGGAGACAGTCAGCACAGAGGAAGGAGTGATTTCCACTTTGACCATGAGTAACATTGTCCCGGCCGACTTCCAGACCATCTACAACTGCACGGCCTGGAACAGCTTTGGCTCTGACACAGAGATCATACGCCTGAAGGAACAAGGTGGGAGCCAAGGTTCGAGCCGTTCCACCTTTCTCTTCCCTATCTATGTTCAGTAGATGGCAGTAGAAGTAGAAATGTGCTGTTGTGTGTCTTCTGTTGATGCTTTTTAACAAAATACTACTTTTGAAGAGGCATAAAGTAGATTGAAGTTTGGCCAATACCCCCACAAATTCGCATCCCAAAAAAATGATGTTTCTGATAATAATTGAGGATTAAAAAAATGTATAAAAAATGTGTTAGTGTTTAGTCAAGTTTTTCATACAGTGAGAGTAAAGTGGTATTTCTGAGGCTGTAACATTAAGCCATAGATTGAGTTATAAGTGTTGTAAAGAACATAATAGGTACACATTTAAAAGATTTGCATAGTTAGTTAGTTGTTTCGTATTTTCTCATTGCTAAATTCTTAAACCAGGCTTAAGCCAAACAATCGAAACTCTCGAAAATTATCCCAAACTTTCAAGTCCAGCAATAGAAGATGCCATCTCCAGTCCTTTTTTAAATTCTGTCTAATGTCGCTGTGAAATCAGTTGCAAGGTTTTGTCAGAAGCACTTTAAAAGCCCCATCAGATTTCATTTCAAGTTCGTGTGGAGTGACAGTTGACAGCCGCTGGATTGCACGGCCCAAATTGTGAAACGATTGATGTGCCGTTATTGAGAACACGGCAGTAATAAATTCATTCCAAATTAGCTCCCTGGTTTAACCTAAAGTATATCTTCATCTCAAATTGAAAGAGGGACCTTTTTACATGGGCAATGAGCTGAATTTTAAGCATGAAGTCTCACCCTGTGCATTTTAAAAGGCAACTTATTTATATATTTCACAGCACAATGAAATACTCCCTTTTTATCTACTGACCCAGTGTCCTCTAATGTTGGGGAAGCGCTGTTTGGTGTTCCCTTGTAACAAACTATAAATAATAAGCTGCTTATGTGAAAGTGACATTGATCAATGGGGACATTAAACAGCCTTTAATAGCCATAGAAGAGAGATGGGTTGTTTGGCAATTGTTTAAAATGTGAGAAGGTCATAAATGTCGCAATTTGAGCCTTCCTACCTTTTAATGAGGTTGCTGATGCTGCAGGGACAAATGGCTTCTGAATTCATCCGGAGAGTCGCAAAACGCACCTATCAGGCCACAGTGTTTGATTGAGTTTAAGCAGTGCACATATACTTGCACTCTGCTCAATGACAGTGCTTAGTAAAACACTTTTACAGGCCCGCACAGGAGTAAATTAAAGTTATAAGGGAGCGGGATAATGAGCTGATTGTACGCAGTAAAATGTTTGCACATGAACGTAACAAAAGGCTAAGTAATTACTTTGCACATCATTTTAAAAACATATTTTCAGTAGCACTGATGTCATGTCTAATAAAATATTACATCCCGCTTTAATATGCAGTCGTAGGGACACAAAGAGAAAAGGGTTCTTGTGTGTCATATTCGAGATGTTGGCCTGTTTACATTATGATACAAGTACATATATTGTTTTATTTCTTTGTTTTGTGCAGAATCTCTCCCCATGGCAGTAATCATTGGGATTGCAGTGGGCGCGTTTGTGGCCTTCATCGTTCTCCTGGGAACCATTGGCGCGTTTTGCTGCACCCGATCTCAGAGAAGTACGGCCATTTTCTGTCCCATCCACAGGAGCATGTGCAGTATAACTTAATGTTATCTCCAAGCACACAAAAATATCTATTTACTTACGGAGTATGGGTTTATTGATTGAAATTTCTTTTAAAAAAAAAAATTCTACTACATTACAGCTTAGGACTGCAAAAAGTTTTGAAAATCCGATGCTAGTTGATACAAAAACTAGTATTGAACCTTTATACTCATTTGAGAAAGTATAGATATAAAAACATTAAAAGGACAAAATTCAACTTTTAACAAACTGATCTTGGCCCTAGTATAAAAGCACAAGTAAAATGTGCATTCAATTGTAAAAAAAACAAAACCAAAAAAACTGTATCAAGCCGATTCCTTAGCAAAAACATAATTAAAGAGTTAATTAAACTTTAATCACACAGACAGTCAATTATATTATTATATTACATAGAGACACATTTTTCATGTTTATCTTTCTTGACTGGATTGCATGAAACTAAAAGTTATCTACCACAATTGATTAATTATACACTGATAAACTTGTATCAAATATTTTTAAAATGCATTATATACAAGATTTATACTGCTCTAAAACATTAGACTTTTGCATTCCACAAAATATGATGACACAATTTGTAGGGATAGACATTTTTGGTGGTGCTGAGATAAAGGGATTGTGTCAGGGCTCATTTCATGCAATCTTAGTGTGACGGCATTCGCTTTGGAAATTTACATTCTGCATTATCCTGTCTCCCCATCACTCGGGATGTCATGATAGAAAAATGTGGTGTTGCGAGAGGAAACATCACAATTTTACGATTATTGGCACCAAGACCAAACAACAGTAAAATCCTTAATTCACTTTCATTCAGATTGCTTGTCATTCCCCAACTTGAGTCCTTTGCCAAATCTTGTATCTCGTAAGCTTGACTATTCAGCTGCTGAAAATGTTTTCTGTCAGTTTTAACCTGAGTTCGCTGGTCATTTACGTTGACTAGAGTTAAGAAAGTTTCATAACGTTTATTTTTGATAAAGACGTGTAAAATCTCGTACCTGCACTAAGTTTATTTAGGTTAATTGTTGTGTTTTCACGTACACTGAGCTCATACTTAACATAGAATATATGAATATGTCGACCTGTTGTAACATATAGTAATAGTCCAGTTCCAGCTCCATTGCTCTGTTGGAAAGTACAAAAAGTATAAAAACTAACTGGAACTGGACCTTTTTCATTATTATTTTCTCTTAAATACTTTGATAATTTGACTTTAATGCATACAAAAGGCATATACATTTTTTTTTTAAATTTTAGGTACTACATTCTTCTTCTATAGTTTTAGTAGTGCAGTAAACAGAATAATGCTCAGTGGTTGTGTCCATGTGGTGCAGTGACACACAAACATAGTTTAATTCTGCACAAGCTATAAACCAGTGCAGTGTTTTTAGGGTGAATATTCATTTTCATAATTTCCTGGATTATTAGGACCACAAGAACACCAGTTAAACCCGCCACTTTAATGCTGCGTTCCATTTGTCCTCGGTAATCGGAACTAGGAGAAAAGTTTTCTCCTAGTTTCGGTGTTCCAGTTGTCAAATCTGAAAAACACAGACTAGTGGATTACAGTTTATGTACAGTAATGACTCAAAACAAGTCATACAAGCCGGGAAAGTGCTCCAATCAGCTAAAATGCTTATCCAAATAAATAAATTTACAAATTTGTGGACATTAGCGCAGTGTTGGCGTTTGCAACGTTAGCATCACTGAGCATTTAAAACTGCAGAGGCTCAACGGCAGTGCAGGAGCAGGTTCAATTTAATTAAACTCAATTCAGACCCAGGGCGCTACCATTTTGGATTGTATAACTCAGATAAACTATGGGTTCTGACGGAAATCCAAGATGTGAGAGTGTTCCAGTGTGTGTATATACAAGTCAGAGCTAAAAAAATCCAACTTCCGAGGACAATTGGAAACGCAGCATAAGTCTGAAGCAAATTCAGCACTGACTCAGATTGGGGACTCACACAGCTTTATGAAATTAAACTTTCTGAATGATTTACATAAGTAAATTAATGTGAGAGCAGCAAGATAAAAAAGCACTTTCATTTCGATGTTTTTGGAGTATACGTGAATTAAAATAACTTTCTCAATTTTAATGTTGTGTTTTGTGCGGTTATAACTTGACCTGAATAATCACAATTATCATTTAGGCATTCATTATCTTGACATCCCTGTCCACCAAAGCCACCTCCTCCTCTCATGTTCCACTCAGTAACTCATGTGAGAGGCAGCACTCAGCGTCTGCCCCTCTCCAAAGATCCAAAGTGTGCTCTGGTCCCCTCAGCATGTCTGTTGTCTGTGCACTACAGAGGAAGCGCACCTGGTTATGCCCTCACTGCCCGTCTCCATCTGTGCTCACCAGAGAGAACTTGCAAGCAAAATTAAGACAGAAAGTAAGACTCTAATATATCAGCATTGTCCCACTGAGAACGAGCTGTCACCGTAGGCAAGTGTACAGCAGAAAGATAGTCCTGGGTTGATAAATGATTAATAACAGTGGGTATTGCATGGGAAAGATAAATCTCAATTCAGATTTTGGCATCTTGATAAATTAGCACAAATACAAACGTAAACTCAGACGATTTATTAAAGTATGTTTGTGATTTTGGTTTGACAGATCTGAAAGGAGTGGTGTCGGCCAAGAATGACATCCGCGTGGAGATTGTACACAAAGACCATAACGCAGCGCGAGAGAACGAAGAGCACGCGTCCATGAAACAGCTGATGGTGAGTGTGAGTGTCAAGGCTTTTACATTTCAATTCTATGTCTTTATGAAAGTTTAAACTGTATCATGTGCGTTGACTCCACAAACATGCACAAATATGTCGTACTTATTAGTAATACAGTTGTATTACTCAAGGTGAACATTGACTATTTGACAATGTACACAGACAACTTGTTATCCACAATAATCACTGTTTTAGTCTGACACACTGCCAATTAAGAGAGTAAAATAATAACAATTTGCATAAAGCAGTTTGCACATTTATGGCACTAGCATGTACTTGGTTTTAATTAATGGGCTTCAAAACATTTATCTGCATAGAGTCAAGCAGGTTAAGTTACAGGTGAGATCTGTGGAGAGGTGTGCTAAGTGAGAGTAAGGATGCATGTTAGGGTTAGGGTGAGTTTCCAGGTGCAATAAAATGCCTGTAATTGAATAAATGCAGGATAACGTTTAGTGCAAGGCAAGGCAATAAAGGACCATCAGAAAAGTTACAAAGTGCACCTTCAGATCATTAGATTAAACATGAAATTGGTCCCTCAAGATCTGACTTTCATGTTATATACTAATACTAGACATCAAACTGATTGCAATTTGCTGTGAGCTACGGCTGTGAACACTGTGTACACACTCTGGAACAAAGACATAATGAGAACACATTTGGTGAAGTCAGGCGGACTAAAGTATATTTATCCATATGATGTGCTTCTTCCTGCTAAATGTATCTTATCACAGTGTAACTATGGAGATGCTGATGCATAGTGCGTAATCCCATAGTGGGTGTACGTCTGTCTGGAGGACACACAAATAACTGTTTCCGTTTTGGAACTGACTAAAGTGTTTCATTTGGTCTGCTGGAAGGAAAAGCTATTTGCAGTAAAAGCTTTTGAGTTTTCTTTCAAATTGGGTAATGCTGTAAAATGATCTGAACTGCTTCATAACCGAGAAATTTGTTAAGATAAATAAAACATCCTTCCTGATCTACTATTAATGTCTTCTGTTATCATTGATTGAAGGTGAAGTGTCTTTGAATGTCTTGAGCATCTTAAATGTAAAGGGCTAGGTACAAATCAGTCGGCAAGATAATCGCAAGATGGCGTCTTGGGCATTAACCCTGTCATTATATTTCATTTGCGGAGTTAAAACCTGTTAAATGTGTCACAATCCAACGTAACATAAAAGTTATCACATGACTAAACCAAAGATAAACTTGCATTGTACATAGTGAAGTCAGCCGTTGGTCAGTTGTTTTTACAGTAAATTGTGTTGGCAGGTATAATGCAATATCTGCTTCTGTTTCTGTTGCTCTTACCGCAGGTTGAACGGGGAGAGTTTCAGCAGGAGTCAGTTCTGAAGCAGTTGGAGGTGTTACAAGAGGAAGAGAAGGAGTATCAGCACATTAAGGTACAATTTTGCTAAGAACAAAGGGTAGAGTGGGGAAAGAGAGGGAGAAAAGGAGAGAGCCCAGGGCCAAGAGGGTGGTCCTAAACGCCGGGACTGACAGAGTGCAGAAACACTAATCCCTCTTCTGCTACATGTGATTCTCAAAGTCCACCGGCGAAATGACTTCATTTAATGGTGTGCTTTTATTAATTAGTCCCTGATCAAAGGTGGTCCAAGTAATCCAAGACTGGTGATCCTTTAAGCCTTTACTTAAGATACATAAGATCTCACTGGAAGCATCTGTAACATGTGCACTGTATACCCACACATATACCCACACTGTACACTATTTCAAACGCGATTTTGATACTAAGAAATACGCTTGATTGCTTTCAATAAAAAATGCTCTTTTGTAGACAACAGACAATAATTTTCAACTCAAATAATAGCAGTTTCTTACGCCGTGGTCGTCTTATACTTTTATGTTTGACTGTTTTGATAAAGCTCAAGATTATTAAAACGATTAAACAAAAGGTCTTATTTGATCTTGTCTATGTGCAGAGCTGTGCACCATTAGGTAAGAGGTGCTCTGGGGGCCCTCATATACAACATTTCAACAGTTTCAATGATTAAGTTGTATAAAAATGGGTAATTTGTGCTTTGACAGCTTAAGAAGAAAGATTGTTTGCCATAACTACCGTTACATTTTCAAGCCTGTTGAGTGAGGTGAATTATATTCTATTGGGCCCTTTCCGCTCGGGGCCCTAAGCATTTGCCTGGGTTGCCTTTTCCATTGTAGCTGCCCTGTTTATGTGATTTTGTTTTCAGTATCAATACAATTAGTACCTGATTTTTGATACCTTTGACAACCCTATTGTTCACAGACACATACACTTTATCAGACATTGTGCTGTTGATTTAATCTAATTGAATGTTTACATCAAGAAGTGTTCTTATGTATTACACAATGTACTGCTTTGTAGCATTGAATAATTCATGCATTTCCCACACTGTAGAGGTTTTCTTTTGAACACTTGATTGAAGTTTGTTAATGAGCCTTTTACATGATTAGAAGCCCTTTTCTGTAATTAGTATTCTAATTTTTTTAAATTTTGAACATAGTTTATTCAACATTCCCCAGCCCATTATTGGTATAAAACATGCTTATATGTTGGGCTGCACGTTTTATTACCAGCCATATCTACATAACACAAGCGACCAAAAATATAACATAAATTGAAAGGTTCATCAAACAAACTCTCTGTCTCGGCATTGTCTTGTTTTTTTATTTTAGCATGATTTTAACTTCAAATGTGTCTCTTTTGTATTCAAGTTGTGCAATTAAATCAAATAAGTGTCACACCATCAACAAATATAATGGCTTAAATTGTTAAATCCTTTTTCTGCGTTAATGCAACACTGTCAGCTTTGTCTTTCTGCTTTTAGAGACACAAAACTGTAATTTTACATGGCGAGGTGATTATTTACATGCACCAGCATAAGAGATTAGAAGAGCATCTCAGATCTGGCCTCTTCATTTGTGTGTTTGTCCAATCGGATGCCACTGCCGGCGCACTCGAGTATACTTGTGCTGTGCTACCTGCTTCCACTCGCCTCTGGGGGCCCTGCTTTTGATCCTTTTAATGACGGCGAACGTGGAGCTGTGTTGGAGGCAGGGCCGCGAGGAGATAAAGGCCAGATGCAAACGATCTCGCTGTCTGCTGTCTGATAATGACGAGCATAACAAGCACGCTCTCAGGTTGTCGTTCTCATTTGCCCATTACGAGCATTCTTCTTTGGGGATTTGCCACCACCATGTTTGACATTCACAACTCTTCACAGAAGGCCATCAAACACAGCCATACACATGCCCTCTCTGGACCCTTAGCAACAGCCTGCAGCCCGGAGCCAAGCGGCAAAATAAGTGGCACAGCTGAAGTCGTCTCTCTGAGTACATGAAATTACAGACACTCGCATCCATTTAGGTCCAATTAGAGCCTGCTTGTGAGTGAACTTTGCAGTGACATCTTGAATGCCAAACTATGATTCATCAAGGCTCCTTAATTAACAGAAAAATACATGATTTTGAGGTTACTGTTGGGGCTGTTTAAATCCCTGCACAGGCTTTTGCCACTGTTTTAATTTTGTTTTTTTTCTCTTGGCACACACAGGCACTTTCTTATTCAGTGCATATTGATTCATACTTTGTGTGAATGTGGCATCGGTACTGACTGAACAACGTGAAAGTAGATATAATTATGTTGGTTTATGTTGTAACATCGCCATGTCTTTTTCAGGATCCTACAAATGGGTACTACAGCGTAAACACCTTTAAAGAGCACCACACGCCCACGATGACAGGCAGCCAGCCGGCCGAAGTGAGGAACCCCACCAGCACTGGCACTCTGGGGAAGCAGAGGGTCCCCACAGGCATGTCCTTCAACAACATCTACTCCACTCTGGGTGCTGGCTCTAACCGCCTGTATGACTACAGCCAGCGCTTCGTGCTGGGCATGGGCAGCAGCTCCATCGAGCTGTGTGAGCGCGAGTTCCAGCGCGGCTCCCTCAGCGACTCCAGCTCCTTCATTGACACGCAGTGCGACAGCAGCGTGAGCAGCTACAGTAAACCAGACGGATATGTGCAGTTTGATAAAGACAGTAAAGTGTCAGCCTCCTCCTCCTCACACTACTCCCAGTCGTCCTCTCAGAACTCTGACCTGACCAGGCCTCTGCAGAAGCGTATGCAGACTCATGTCTGACCTCCAGGACAGGTGGGGGAGACAAGAGGGGCTCCCACATGATTGTCAAACGCCTCAGGACTCCCATGTAAACTATAGGACAGAAAGAGTCTGGTGGATGCCTGGAGGACCTGGGGTTGGTCGGCTTTAAATGTGACTAAATGTCCCAAAATACGGACCAAGAAGCCTTATGCCCCCTTCATGCTTAACACAACACTCACCTCTTTTTTTACATCATCATAATAACTGTGCCACATGATGGTTATTTGCCAAGTTTGGAATTTGAAAAAGGTGCTTGTAGCAGTGGGACTGTGTGTGGATCAGAGTGCAAGAATATCACAAGGATTTGTGTGACAATCAACTCCCCAGGCAGAGACCGTTTTGCCTTTTGAAGATTGTCATTCAGAAAGAAACTGGCGAATCACTCAGCATGGAAATCATGATAATGAGTTGGAGCCAATGTCCTGCTGCTCTGCTGGAGTTTGAAGCACAAGAAACAAATGTGCCCCTACCTTGTTTAACTGGCCCTTCACACGTCCCTTTACAGACTGGAGCTAAGTTGGACTGGTTGAAATTTATTTTGCCTGTAGGTGACAGAAAACTTTCTCCATGAGCCCACACATTTTAAGCCTAAAACAATGTCTACAACAGAGCTGAGCAGATAAGGCCCACAAACCAGTTCTTTCACTCTACAGACTGTGATAAGAGACTATCAATGTACATATGTGAAGACCATTTTATAATATAATTTTCTCTAATTGCCTCTGACTTCACTTTGGTGGACTCAAAATGAGACATCAGCGCCTCTTCTTGTGATGAATACTTTGCCTTGAGGGTCTGTCTGAACAGTGTTGAAACAAACTTTCAAACTGAAAGACAGCGTCAGCTCTTTTGTTTACGTGAATTCCCTCCTCCAAACAGTTTTGTGCCCAACTCCAAAAGGCACTTGGACAGGAAGCCCTACAACACATCATAACATAATTGTGAGTTTGCCATTTTACAGAGATTCCTTCCAGACCAGAGCGAACACTGTATTTAAGCCAGGCTGCTGACTTATTTTGCCCCTTTTGTCAATGTCACTGGTGACCCTGATTTGCCATCTCATCTTTAAACCCACCTCTGATGGTCATCAAGGGCATCAAGCACTTACTTTATTTTCTTTCTATTAACTGCTGTTCATTTCTGATGCTGTGACATAAAGATGATATTGTTTGAGTGCAATTTTGCAAATTATTTTAACAACGTACTAATGTAGTTCGTAGGGGCATTTTCACACCTTAAACTCTAACCTTTAGCTAAATTTGGTTTTAACATAATTTCTTTTCAAGCACAGATTTTTCTTTTTTTTTCTTGTTTATCATTCAAACTATGCGTTTTGTGGGAGCTGTTTGCATTTGGTGGTCATACATTATCACAAAAAGCTACACAACGGCGTCCAACAACAGGATACTGAATACTATGAGTTGTTAAGCACTTTATTTATTTATTTTCATCTCTGCAGAAGTGTTTTTTATGTAATCCTATTTTACGAATGACTTGAAGTCCATTGTAGATCTTAAGACGCCTTGCTGTGTTTGGAAACTGATAATCCATCTTGGCACCTGCTAGACTGTATATACATGTCTTCTGCATCTCTCGCTGTACATATTTGGTTCTGTTCTAGGCTTCTCTGTGAGACAGATCTCACTATATTAGAGCTTAACAAATCCATGTGGCATCAACATTGTGTGAACAGACAATCGCTCTTGCTCTCTTTGTTCTCCGTCCAGAAATCTTATCAACATATTCTATCCATGCTTGTTTCGCACAAATTACATTAGAGGCTTATGTGTGCAGTTTTATCCTCCCATTCCTCACTGGGAAATCAGATTCTCACACTGGATTGTTAAGGTGCAAAGCTTAGCTGGTTTACCTTTACAGAGGACTTCTACATTATTCTACGTTGGCTCTTGTGGAAGATGTCCACATGGCGCTAGTGTTTAACAATACGAATCAGAAGTAATGCTGGACTGTTTTATTTTTGTTAAATTTTTCGCTCTGTGTTTGCATTGGCATTTGTGGTCACAAATTATCTGATCTACTTTGCATGATTTGTGTCTTTTGGGATGTAAAAAAATTGCATAAGAAAGCTCATTATTTAGATTCTGCCTAAAATAAACCTTTGCTGCCCAGTTTTCTAATCAAATGCATCTTAGACATTCATCCACTCATAATGCATTCCCCAGTGCACAGAATATGCAAAAGGCAAATCAAACAGATAAATATTTGCTCCTGGCCCGTCCCTTGTCATGGGCATGAGAACATCAGTCCTGTGTGTCTCTGGGATGCTGCCCTCACAGGGACAGGGCCCTCACCTGTGGACGCTTTCCCGCTGGTCTGACTGTGGGGGCCGCACAGATGCCAGGGCGGAACAGATGAATAAACATACAAGGCCCACACAATTACAAGGGGTTGCTGCCCTTTGCTGATAAAAAAGCTGGCCTCTCCGAGTGGAGGACACAGAGTAGTCTATTATTCAAACATAAAGACTTGCCCGTGGCGGACTGGATGAGGACATTTCTTAAGTGAGAGAAAGAGGCTATGAGTGTGGCAAAAGAGCTCATTTGTAAATGTTTGTAGTGGCAACTCTTTCCACCGGCTGTATTGAATTTTTTTGCTGCAATAAGCATTAAAGTGGCCATTTAACTGTCTTTCCAGAAAACATCCTCTGATCTAGTTTCTCATTTTTATTTCTACATGCCTATTAACCGTACAGTGTTTCAATTAACCCCTTGCAATATGCTTCACCTCAAGGCACACCAAAAGGCAATGTGCGCTTCACACAATAAGAAGAGTATGAACAGTCTCTTTGTGTAGAGTTACAGGAAGTCAAATGTGGACCTGTCTGTAATGAGGCTTTATTTCTCTGTAAACCAAATATATCCGTTTTACAAACACTAATCCAGATCTCGAACTAAAGGTGGACTGCCCTTTCATTGGTTTCTACTGACAACATTATCCTAACTGTAATAAAGATGACTTGTAAATTCTGCTGGATAATCCACTCTTTTCAGTCAGTGGTCCTCTGTATCTTCAATAAAATGGTTGTATTTTAACTGTGGTCTGTGGAACTATGATGCTTTTACTCTGTATATTTGGAGAATAAACCTGATGTTTGAGATTGTGTGTGTTTATATTATTGCTGCTGCCACACAGATCTAAATGGAAATGAAATGGACGCTGAAGTTATTCACACTTTTATTGTGCTCTGGGGTGGCTCCATCTTCAGTCAATTCACACTTATCTTTACAATGTGTATCCCTTGACACTGTATCAGATTATCATAACCTGTATAATGCAAACTATATGGGTTCAAAGCGATGCGACACAATCATTGCTACTGCCATCTTGAGGACAAAAGCTGCATGTTCACTATGGGCCTTGCCAACAAAAAGCCTCAAAACAAAAGCTTGCTCTTCTGTATCCACAAAGACCCCGGTTGTTGCCAGAAATGTATGACTATGGTCAGGAGGGACTTACAGAAATCCCTCCAGGCTGAGCGCTGAGCTGTCTGTTTCAGGTAGTTAACAGCTGGCTAAGGCTTGTTTACACATTATTTTGTGGCTATGCTAAAAAAGGTTTTGACAAGCCTAATTTCCAAAGGGGTGTAAGTGTTACATTTTAGAATCAGATGATCATTCACCCGCAAACAAAGTCTGTGCTCTTGAAAGCTTCGAGGGCTTGTCCGGTGCAGAGGGCTTGTGGAAGAGGAAGCTTAGATGTAAATGTCCACAAAAGTTTGTTGTGGCAAGTTGTCGCTGCTTTTAAGAGTTGTTAACGACTCACCATGATCACAATGATCAAAGCAAAACATCTGTCTTCTTGAAATATCAACCCTTTTCATTTTCAATTGTATAGTCTGTTTTTCATGACTATCTAATGGTGGAGATAGGCAACAGCATACGTGATGTCTTCCAACTAGTGGTGACAACAAATAAGTCACATGACTGAAAGCCATGGATAGCTACACATAGTTATAAATATACTATACTATAAAAGACAACGCATTAATCTCATTATTTTTGCTCTGACCTCTACAGTTCAATTCAAATGACTTGAATTTCCCCTCATGTGCAGTTTGTTTGCTGCCTGTTACAACACCGAGTTTGCATATAAAGTGACTAAGATAACATCGAATTAATATTATATAGACCATGCTTATTATCTCCGAATATGTGTGATTAGAATACCAATGGTATGTTACAAATGAAAACACAACAATTGAGAAACATGCCCTTTTAGACTGTGCAGTGCATACATACATTTCTCAGCATACATCCAAATGGTTAGAAGCTATTTGTCCACAACTGGCCGAGATAGTTCTCCAGCAGTCAGCAGATTCACACCATTACATTTACCAGCCTTTAATCCATTAATAGGACCTTTGCAGTCTTACTCTAAATTAAATGAAGTTAATAAAAGAGCCAGCCTGCCTGGAGCAGCACCCACACTCCTGCACCACTGAAACCTAAAAGTGATTTGAATTCTGTCATGCATACAGTCCATGCTATGCAAGAGCAATTACTCTTGAGCTGGATTAATCCACTTGCAGGCTGCATGGGAATGTGGCATTACTGAAGTCTATAGTTCCCAATGGCTGCTTTGTGCCAGAGAAGGGGAAAAACTCAAGTCTACACTCTAAAGTAGACAAAGTGTTCCTGATGCTAACTTCCAAAAGCACCGAAAGCCCACATTCAGCCAAGAGAAATCACAATTTGCCAGTTGATGGTTTGAAACAATGAGTGGTGAATTTAAATGGAACAAAAATATATTTTCTCTATGGAGTAGCATTTGGGACAAAGTGACCAGAATCTTAGCAAATATGTGCCTATACAGTCATACCGCTTTTGTATCACAGACAGGTTTTATGTGTTTTAGAAAGTAAGTCATTACATGTATTTGTGCAGTGCCTTGTGTGGCACTGATGCACTCGCACATCCTAAACTCAAAGTCCAAGAAAGAAAGTTTCCTTTTGTTCTGCGGCTTTTATGATAGTCCAAGGCCAGTTGATCCAATATCGAGTGTTTTGGTAGATTTCCGAATTGATGCTTGGATATTACAACCTTTTTCCACCAGAACCAGTCAACAGCCTGTCATTTACAATGCTCACTATACAACAAGAGCATTTTTCAACAGTGCGAGGAATGTGGGCACATAAAAATACTCTGATGGATATGTGGCAGCCATTCTGCACAACACTCAATACAGTCATAAAAAAAAATAACTGTAGGTTTAAATACAATATATTCTGGTAAGAAATTAGACTGCTGTTCCACCTTGAATGACAGCGCACCTGAGAATCAAACCCACTAACACTTTGCTAGGAGTTTTAAAAATACATTCTGTATCACATTATAAAAATACCACTTAGAATAATGACAATAATGTATCTGCTATGAGAATAATAGTAGTAATACAATGCTCCACTTATTTTGGCCCTTCCCTTGAGCCTTTTTAAAAAAAAAACATTTCAGACAAACGTGAACCTCACAGCTCGTAATTTTCTCCAGGTGCATATTCATAACATTTTGAGCGAATGTCACAGTAGTCATTGTGTTGAGAAATTACCCATGGCCAGGTATTTACCAAGTGTAAGAAACCTTAATGTCAGGTACAGACTGAACAACCCATTGTGTTACTCTTCAACAGACAGTACATGTTGCTTGTTGGCTCGCGCTAAATTATCCATGCTATTTTACTGTCAATCAAATGTATTTTTAATTCCCAAACTGTGAACCATATGGTGGCATGCTGACAAGTTGTTGAGTGACATGTTGTTGCTAAACTTGTAGCGTTCTGAAATTAATTGCCTATGAAATTCCTTTTTTTAATAGTATTTTTATTATTTAGTGGCATATGTCTTCTGTTTCAGCAGAATATTAAGTGTATCCCTAAAGTATGTAGGTGGCATAAACAGTCTCCCTCACTCTCATTATTATTATTATTAAAGTATATATATATTTGAGTGAATGCCAGCATTACCTGGCCTTGACTAGACAAAAATCCTTGAGACTCAACAGTTCTGTAGCTGGCTTTGGGCTGTCTCACTCAGCACATCAGCATTATTATAATCAGAGAGGTTGAGTTGTTGGTGAAAAGGACACATCACTCATTCTGTGAGGCTTTGATCTGACTGACACTCGAGCCTCGCTCTGTATTTTCAGACTCGCAGGGCATGAATGAGAAAATCCAATATTTTTATTTGGGCTGAAGATGATATTCCAAACGTTCAAAGGCCAAGCCACGTTTACATGAGATCTGCACCAGGGTCGTTATGTGAATCAACGCTGCTCTATAAAGTTTTCTGATCTCCATGGAAAAGTGAAAAATGCTTTGTTTAGAATGTTCCACAGCATGGAATTAAACATATCCAACTTGCAAAACTTCAAATCATGCATTCTTATGTGATCACCAGGCTCTCCACAGATCTGACTTGTAACTGGTGGCGTCACCTGCTTGTCTTCATGGATGGACACAGAACATTTCCCATATTGGTGAACAGAGAATATAGACTAGCATGAGGCAGACCTTCACCAACACAGTTATAAGTCAGTAAGTAAAAGACGATATCCAAGATGTCCAAAGTGTTTACAGCACTATAAAAGAACCTTGAGACCAGGATGAACCGGAGGAAACTGACGACTGAGTGAAGATTTTCCTGATGAAAAAACATACTCCACAAAGTAAAAGTCATTTCTCACCTTGGCTTCATAGTTCTTTTTTATTAAAATTCCTTCCCTGCAGCTGACATAGTACAAACCAATAAATACATTCTAGTGTAGCCTTGTTTGTTGAAATTAATCATACTTGACAACAAGTAGCAGTTAAACCACATAAAGCATGCTAATACAACCACTGAATCATAATGTAAGGTTTTTATACAGTCTTAAAGTGCAAAAAAGTAATTCATAATTGTTTGTCCCAGTTTATTGTTTGTTGTTTTCCCTGAAAATCTATTTCTCAGTGTATGTTTATCTTCCACCATGAAAAAAACGCCCAAAAAACATAACTGAAGCGATGTGATGAGACTACAGAAACAATGCAGGATAATGATTACATTATCAACATTTACAACGACCATTTCATCTATTAGATTTAGTCATGGATATAATTTACAGTTGCTAAAAGTTTTATACAGATTTGTCCTCATTTTTACCTTTCCTCCCCCTGTGAAAATTACAGCATTGTGTGCTTAGTCATCAGTGGAAAGGATGTCTTCTTGCCAGTTCCCGGGGGATAAATAAAGCAAGAAAATTGTGCTCCAGCGAGGGCATTGGAAATCGAATGCAGTGGCAAAGTGTGTTTTTCTTGAGTGCGGGAATGTGGATTTAAAGCAGGTTAAGATAAATAAATCTCCCCTCCTGATTACGAGGCGGCCGCCGAGTCAATCCCACGGACCATCTTAAATAAATTATTGATTCACTGACCTTTCCCTGTGTTAAGGTTTGCCCTTGTTCGTCCCAGCGCTGTTGATTGGACTGGTTGTGGACAATTAGGTTTCACTATTCTTTACTACACTTAATTACAGTGGCAGCAGTCAAGATTAGGCCCCCATTATTAAACACGTCTCTACACTCTTGTCTTTGCCTATCACTCTTGACTATACACAGAATGTACAAAGGGATTGCAAAGCTATTTTCGCTCACGTAATTGCCTGGTGTCCTTGACATTTCAGAGTAAAGACTATCAGGACCATTCAAAAACAACACCAAAAACGTGCGCCAGACACGCTCCGAAACGTGCAAAACGAATCTGAAAGAGATTGTTGACGGAAAAGTTTTCATATTTGCATATTAAAGTATAAAAAGGTGGGTCCCAAAGAGTTATGGTAGGATATGTAAAGAAAATAATTTACCGTACATCAATTTGTTTGCATTGGAAATATTTAAATTTGAAATATAGAAATATGAAATAACCTAAGGACTCAATTTAAAAGTAGACAGAATTAAAAAACAATAGACTAAA